>VZTF01004396.1:1914229-2007936 GCA_013397755.1 Cnemophilus loriae
GAAAGTTCCAGATAGACCTGCCAAATACTCAGGGGTTAGGGCAGGTGAACATCCAAATTCTCCCTTTTTGGACTATACAGATGTTTGTAAACAGACACACATAGAAGTGGGTCTAAAGTAGAAACATTTAGAAGAATTAGTACAGGAAAGTTTGCCCCACTTGGCCACTATTTTTCATCAGTTTACCATTGTGGTAAGTTCTGTTACGTGTTTTTGAAGTGTTAGTGCTCTTTCCAGTTTACACTGGAACATTCTGAACATCAGTCACACAGCACCAGTAACACCTGGCATATAAGGAAGAAAAAAATAAAAGTGGTTTGCGTACATTTTCACAGGAACTCGAGCAGAATTAAACACCAGATAAAACTCTCAGATCCATCAGGTGTCACACCCCAATACCAACCAACTTTTTTTGCAGTATTAGAGCTAACACCTGTGCTTTGATAATCCTTATTTTTAGCAATCTGTGCTTCCAAAAGTGATCTAATCTCTTACCCACTTTAGCAAATCTTAAACTGATGCAGGGACATCTTCTATTGTGCTCATTTTTTTTCAGGATTGTTTCTAGAATACCTGCAGAAGAAGCGGGCAGTTTTATTCATGACGCTCTCTGGGTTTATTTCCCAAGTAGCTCACTGTTTATTAATGCTTGCTTTTTTATTTCCCCTCAACTTTCCCTCTTCTCTTTACTCTTAAAATTCTTAACACTCGATGCTTCTCCAAAGCTCCTGTGCCAGGTTGCTGGTCCTGCCCAGTGTGGGGCTCCTGTCTCTCTGCACTACCCTCAGTGATCAGTGGATCAGGGTAGCCCATCTGTCTGGCTGTTGACATTGAGCCCCTCGGAGCCTCTGTTTTCCTGTTCTATTTTTGTATCATGCAGCAACATGCGTTTTCCTCTGAGGTCACCCTTAAAGGTCCATGTGTCATGTTTTTCATTTCTGCCTTGTCAGGAAAATCTTGCCACTGCATCTATCAAAGTAATCATCAGGCCTTGATGTAAGAGCGTGGTTCCCCTCACATTTTTCATTACCAGATAATTTATTAATATCCTCCTGAGCAAGACTAGATGCAGCTTGATAAAACCACTATCAGCAGTGACACAGTAACACAGCTCTGAGCGTTCAGCTCAGCAAACGCTGAGAGAAGAGGTGTCCTTCAACCTCTCCCACCCCTTCATTCCTCAGCAAGCTAAGAGATTTTGGATCCTGCGGCTCTGGAGGCTTTTGGCTTTGTGCCACTTCAGCAAAGATGGCCTGGGTCAGCCTCCTCAGCCCAGCCCTCGCAGCACACCTGGCTCTCCCTCCCTGATGCTCTGTCACTGGCGTGGAATACACACCCATTAAATGAAATAAAAGGAACCTAAGGATAGACACAGAAGCAAAAAGCTTTCGTGTTAAGAGTGTTGTTGGATATCAAGAAACTTCAGGCAGTCATTTGACACCTCAGGCTGAGCCTCTGACACTGCTCTGGATATTTTCTACTGGGGCTCTGCTCTGTTCCAACCACCGCCTCATGCCCATGCGCCGTCCCTGCCCCAGCACACTGCTCCTGCAACAGCCATTCCTCCTGCACATTCTATTTGCTGGGAAAAGATTCCTCTCCTGCAACAGCCATTCCTCCTGCACATTGTATTTGCTGGGAAAAGCTTCCTCTCCTGCAACAGACATTCCTCCTGCACATTGTATTTGCTGGGAAAAGTGTCCTCTCCTGCAACAACTGTTCCTCCTGCACACTCTATTTGCTAGGAAAAGCTTCCTCTCCTGCAACAGCCATTGCTCCTGCACACTGTATTTGCTGGGAAAAGCATCCCAAGGCCGCTCAGGCAGCTCCCTGCTCCATTACAGCCCGAAATGGGAGCACAGGAGGCCCTCCACAGAAGCGGCTGGCTAATGGCTCTCCGGGTGGACATTAGGGGAGAGATGCATTTGTGACATGAGTGGCAGCTGTGCAGACACCAGTTTATGTGATTCAGCACAGCTATTTCATTAATTGTGTTTCACGGTTCATTTCCTCAGATTACACTCAAAATAAATAAATAAGAGTACAAAGCTGCTGTGTTCTCTGAACCATCTACCAAACAAAAAGAAAGGGAAAAAAGGCTCTTATTTTAATTGGCTTCCTACATATTTTTCTGTCTTAGGTGCTTTTTAAACTGTAAAGTAAAAAAATAAAGTAGATTGCCATTATATTCTGCTGTCTAATTATCTCTTCAGATTTCCACAGAGACTTGGTAACTTAGAGAGAGCCCTGCTATGAGGAAGGATGCTCTAACAACAGTGAAAATGTAGAGAATTACCTACAAACATGATGCATCTGTATCTGCTGCTTTATATGTTTATATTTCGTGACTTAAATTTAAAACAAAGGCTGTGTGTGAAGTCTTTGGAAATCAACAGCTTTGCTTCAAAACTGATCCTTTATGTATCTTCATAACGATATTCATAATGGAAAAGTAATTACAAGAAACAATGAAAAATGCAAATGCAGAAATGGAGAAAAATTGCTTTGATCCAAATCAGTAATGCGAGAGCTCTAAAAAGACAGGCAGCTCGTGCCTGAGCAGGGAGTGACAGGTGCCTTGTTGAGCACCACAAAAACCAACCAGAGCAGCCAACATGGTCATGAATTTATGAGATTAAATGCCATGGGAGACTGTCCTAAAAAAATATTGTTTCATAAACTAGCAGTTTTCACATCAGAAGGTGTAATTAAAAAAAAAAATCATCTGTATGGAGATTTTGATGGAAACACTGAAATTGGTGTGAAACCCTGACCTAATTCCCGTGGTTGTTGCTGGAACCTTTGTCACTCCTAGTCAAAAACTGAGCTGAATCAGATACAGCAACCTTCTAAAGATCAAAATTTCTATAAATTTTTTTGTTCCAAAAACCTTTCCTTAGGAAGCTTTTTGGGTTTCTAGAGGAAAAGCTGCACCCAGGAACAGCCTTCAGCCTTGCTGGACCGCAGTCGTGTGGGAATGGAGGTTGAAATCTTCATTCAAATGTAATCAGAGCACGTTCTAGCTAAAAGCCTTGTAAAGAGAGCAACTCTTCAGGAGAAAATGCACAACATCCCCTCAGAAAACAGCTACTTTTGACAGGGAAAATACCTAGTGCTTCTTTTTGCTCACTTGTTCAAAGTATGTAAATACAGAAAGCTCGATGTTTGCAAAAAAATAAATTGAGAGTGAACATATTTAGAAAAATATGGGGCAGGGAGTCCAGGCAAATGCTGAGTTATAATCACCAGCCTACTATAAATACCCGCAGTGCGAGAAAGGCTCTGTCTCCCTCTGTGTTTTATGCTGCTGCTAGGCACGAAGCTTTTTTGTGGTTTCATTTTAGTAATCAGGATCTCTCGTACTTCCCGGACAGATGGCCATTCACACTTCAGTGCTCACTTAAACACATACGTCAATGATAACAGAACATTTCAGCTCAGAGCAGGCCAATGCAATCTTCCAAATTCAAGGCTATCTGTCATTTTTGTTAGTTATATAAAACCAGAGTCAAAAGAAAGTAGGACTGCTCCTATTTGGAAGGATAGAAAGAAAATGGAAAATTCCACCTGGCTTGCTGTCAACACGAAACTCCAGCAAGGCTATTTAAAATGATTTGAGAAGGTTTGAATGTGTAGCCTCTGCTGATCCATTGGCACTCGCTCGCGGGGCCTGCTAAGAAATGGGAGCAGCAAATATCAGATTAGAGAATGAATGTCGGGCCTGGCAGGCTGCTCAGAGCCCCCGCCAGCGCGTTAGTTCTGGGTGTCCTCTTCAAATCCATCCCATGTTTATCATGTCATGGTCCCGTGTTTGTCTCTTAGGGTATTGGATGAGCAGCAGCACCTTGCAGCTGCACTCCCCAGCACAAAAAAGGCAAATTGGAAGTGGAGGGGAAAGGATCTGCCCGGCTCGGACGCTGATCCCCCGCGCTCGCTCGGAGTGGACGCAGTACTTACGGGGATAAAGAGACAAAATCATTTTCTGCTGCTTCCAAGGCAGCATCTTAGGCAAGAAAGAAAGTATTTAAATTTAATAACATTCTCTTTGGCTTCAGGGTGGTTTCTATGTGAGAAATGGAAATCTGAAACAAGGGGGAAAAAGAAATCTATTCCTGACATTTCTGGGTCCTGCCAATCACAGGAAGATCCTGTGTTCTGCTCAGAACCTCTCCTTAACTGAGCTTGTCAGCAACTGAATTTCTTTTTTTAGTTAAAAGTGAACTTTACAGGCAATCTTTTGGGAACTTTGCCAAACCTAAACCAACCCACGAGCCATTTAAAGTTCCATTAATTAGTAATTAGGAGGACAGAATTAACACAGGGGAGCATTTAAGAGAGTGTATATGTAATCAGCCAATAATTGCCAACACAGAAACAGAACTGTGACACGGTATGGGTTTCCAGCACATCCACCTAAGTGTGTAAAGATAACGAACATGGCAGTGGTTAAATATTTTAGGTTGCCATCGGGGGGAATGTTTGGTAAGTCTACTTCTGCAATTTGCACCTAAGCTAGTCACCATAAAGCTGAAGAGGCTCAACTGGCACTAGAAACTTCCATAAATTTACAATGCTGTTTATCAGCTGAGTCTCAAAACTATATTTTTCAGAGGACTGCTAATGATGGAGACATTTATTACACCACACTTCTGTCATGTGTGTTTGCAAAAGGAGATTTCTCATCAATAACCAAAGCACAGAGTTGAAACCAACAGTCCAGCCAGAGCCACCAAACAAATGAGTCTTATAAACAAAAAACAAAGATCGTGAAAGTCAGCTTGACCCCGAATGGTTCTACCATTCTGAAAGCAAAAAGTGTGCAAACTGCAGAATTTAGGGAACATTTTACCAGCCAGTTAACTGACTTTGTGCTGCAGTGGTTTACGTGGTCAGGGAAAGCACGGCCATCCCGCTGCGGAAGCCTGACACTGGTGGTGCTGGAAGCTGCCAGTGCACTGCAAGAATGCAGTCATGTTCCTTACATGTGGATCATAAAAGATCAAAGAGTTATCAAAAAGCCTCCAGTATTTTCTGCCATTCCTGGTACAAAAGATAAAAAATCTATGAGATAACACAAGTGCAACTCCTTCCCAAGGCGTAAAACACAGCACTGAGTAGCTGGATTTAACCTTAGCCGTGTGGTTAGTACTGGAAAAGGCCCCTTAAACAAACTTGTCTTGTCAAACACATTGTGAAATAAAAGAAGGTGACCCAGAAGATCCTTCAAGGCACAACAGAGGAGTGACTTTACAGATCAGCAGCTTTGACAAAGTAGAGGAGCTGACCCAGGATAGGATTAGCTGGGGAGGCGAGCGGTGTGTTGTGAGCACCTGATTGAGCTGGAACAAGACAGAAGATGAGAATAAAACGCCCTTCAGCTCCTCGCAGAAACCACTGCTAAACTTTGAGGGGAACAAGATAAATTTGAAGGAAGAGAATAATTAGCTTTTCCCCTGGAATATAATTCGTAATTCATTCTGACTGAAGAAAAAGGAGTGTTTTCTTTGTGGAGGAGGCTGCAGGTATCTCAAAATCTCTGTGCCTCACCTTTGTGCTTTTTCTGATTTAAGCTTTCTCTTGTAGCTGGTGGGAGCCTTTGAAGTTGACTGAATGCAGATAAGAGGGCAGGATGGTCAAGATGCATGTTCTTTTTTAAAAATTGTTTGTCTGTGTTTTATAATCCTCTGTGGCTGAGGCATACGAGGAGATCTGCCACAGCTGGTTGACAGTCCTCCACGGGAGTGCCAGCAAAGTAGAAATTGCTTCTGGGTGAACAATATTAATTTAAAACATCATTTATTTATAGAAAGCATTAATCTAAAATTAATTTTGTCATAACTATGTGGAGATAACATCATTCTTCTTGAAAGTAACCGATGACTCACTGTGCCTCCTACTGTAAGTTTTATGTATTTTTCTTATGTAATCTCTGGCAAAAATTGGTTAATAGTCACTGTAGGCTTGGGTACAATGGATATCAAATACTACAGCTCTCCTTTGAATAGATCAAGCTGTTTAACCACTCTGGAATAGATATTATTTAGATTAAGATTTTCTGAATGCTTAATTTGAATTTCTGAGTTTGGGGTCTGTTTGCCTGTTTTTCACTTACACATGATTTGACACTCCCATGTGGTTTAAGATGGTTTGCGAAAGCTCTGCATTTCCTTTCTGCAAGCTGCTGTTACCTGTAAACATGTACTGTGACGTCCAGATGAACAAAATCAGGCTCAAAAAATGAGTATTATAACAGCACTTCGACGTGCTGTGTATCAATATCCCTCCTATAAGCAGATTATTAAATTAGTAAGCACAGTACAAAGCCTGTTGGCCTCATCTGAATTTTTCAAAAAGTACATTTTCAACCCAAGAGAGAGGTCTAACTGCTTGGTAACCTAAATCTAAAGATGATGATTCATGCTCTTTCTCTCCATACAATCGCTCAATTCACTACGTGCTGTCTCAGCACATTCCTCTATCAGTTGCAGGACTTTTTTTTTAGTCTCCGTTTCTTTGTGTACTACTTGATTCCGTAATTGCTACTAATGTCTCCTAATTAGGTGCACATCCGGGCTTTGGTCTCTGTGGGTAACACAAGATCAGTTGCTCAGCAGGACACGTGGCTTTTGCTGGGGCTCCTTTTGCTGGAGGCCCCCAGCTCCTGGGGAAGGGGCAGCCCATTCCTCCCTCCGAGCTGCTGTGTTCCTTGGTCACCTGCACTTCCAGCCCCTGCATCCCCCGGGCACACAGCCACGGCGCTGCTGGCTGAGCTGTTCCCAAGCCACGTGCCTTTTCAAGCCTTCACTCCAGCAGGATTGCTTTGCCTAAAGCAGTCAGGAAGAATTTGCTGGGACTATCAAATTATTCTTTGTGGAGCAGCTCTGTTCAGTAATATTAATGAATGTATAAATAACAAAATAACTTCTTACGGTTCTGCGAGATGTAATTCTCTTTTAATACCTGACCTTCTTACGTTTTAATAAACTTATTGAAATTCCTTTTTTAATAATTAAACATTGTAACTATAAAGAGGGAGGAAACGCTTTGGATGTTGCCCGTGGTTTAAATATCATAAACAAGAATTTTGCCTTTCAAATGTCAGTTGTCAAACATTTTGTTGAACATATGCCTTTCATTTAAAGCTGATGGTAACTGCCTGAGCTGCTTTAAAAAAATCAACTTATAGATATCACCAGTGCAGCCCATTTTTTCACCTTCACTTATTTCTTAATAGGTTGTAGAAGATATCGAGATGAAGTCTAACTCAGTATAGGAAAGAAAGCACAGCCCCATTGGAGCAGGACTTATTCTGTGTTGATTATTGATTTTATATTTGTATTTTGTTAGTGCCCCGTAGACTTGCCCCTTACAAACACCACTAGCACCCAGAATTTCCCCAGAGTCCTACTACCAAAGGAGTTACAACCCAAAATCTTCACCTTGCACGCTCCTCAAATACTTCTCATGGCTAAATATAGAAACTACATGCTTCTAAGAATATTTCTGAGCAAATGGATTGTTCCCCCTGTTTCCTCCAAGCACACATCACACCCCAGAAACCTGAATGGCAGCTCGGCTCCAGGACTGCGAAGTTAACACACGAACACAGCGAGAGCAGCGCAAGCGAGAGCGCTGCCCGTGACTCACTGGGGGAAGACAGACCCATTCCTCTGTGGAAAAAGGAGTTTGCCTTACACATCCACAGCAGCTCTGGAACCACAAGCAAGAAAGACTTCAAGGGCTAATGGATATGTTTGGGAAATAAAAAAAAAGAAAAAAAAAAAAATTAAGTGACAAGGTTGTCCACGCACAAGCTAAATTAGCTTTGAAAAATCTGTAAGCTCTATTTCTTCAGGTAAATCAGAACTCCCAAGTAAACTAATAACAAATGCCAGCATAATACTTTCACGTAATAAGTTTCCCTGTAAATGGAGCAGGAAAACAGGACTGGTTTTAATAAGATAGAGGTTGGTTAGAAAAAAAATTACCCCAAATTTCCAGACCACTTGTCTAAATTTTATGCAAATAGCTGAAGAAACTCCAAGTTTTTTCTTGCTTATGTTTTCTGAAATTAAGTTATACTTACCTTTATTAGAGTACTTGAATAACATTTTTTTGCTACCTCATACCCTGAGACAACAGTTTGGAAAACTGTGAGGTGCTATTTCAGATGGAGACGAGTCTCCAAAATCCAATCTACATCCATCTTAGCTCCCTAAAACAGATCATTATTTGATTATCAGACACACATGCCAAGCCATAAATTAATATTAAAGTCAGTGATGGGACCTGAACCTTGATCTGGTGGCTTCCCAGGTGAGTGCTCTGCACTTGAGGTAATAGAGTAATTAGACAGCTTTTCCTCTGAAGGATAATTGCTAATACATGTTAGCTGTTGGAGAGAAGCCCTCCCGAGGAGCAGATATGGGTTTCCTTTTTCATTAAAAGAGAAACTTCACTTTTTCAGTGGTTAACCTTCAGCATATTAAAATGTTTAGTGCCTAAGTTAGATAGAAGTGTTCCTCTGAGTAACAAACAATTAAACATAGCAGAGAAGGGGGAAAGCAGGACTATGTTTCTGAGACAAACCCACAGTGACGATTAACTCAAAGCTGCCCTGCCAGCCATTCTGTTTAGCCCTGACCCACAGGACTGCAAACCAGCACACAGCCTGTGTGGGGGTTGATAAAGGTAATAAATCCTGTGATGCACGAGGAGCTCAAACAGCCTCACCCACAACTGAAGTTTTTCAGAGATGATCTGTGACGCGTGGCACACCCCACGTGTACAAACCTCCCTGCTCACAGAGTGCAAGACTTCGGTTTCCTCATTTTCTTGAGCTCTGCTCCTGGTTTTGGAGAGTCATAAACCTCCTTGTATAAATGCATATGCATCTATTAAATAGATCAGATTCATAAAAGTCATTTGAGCTAAACCTGTACTAATCTTAATAAATTAAGATTACATTGATCCTTATGAAGACGGAAGTATCACATATGCTGAGTCTTTAGACTGTAGATACTCACAAATTCTGACAGATGAAAGAGAACTGTGCATCTTGTGAATATAAATCTAATACCACGTGAGCAGCTCAGTTTGGTTGAGTGTGCATCGAAGTATTCATAAGTTTTCCTATTGACATGAATTAAACCAGGTTTAGAGTCTAAATCATTTAGGTCTGATCCTGTCTTCCCTTATATCTCCTGTGATCATTAGCATTTTAAAGACTCAGTGTCCAGTGGGTATGAAATGCTGCTAATCTAGTGAGCCTCAGAATACCAATACCAAGATTTCAATTTCTTTTTAGGTATTTTTATTTCCAGAAAACGTTTTTACTTTGAGAAGCACAACGTAAGATATATCTCAATATATTACAGGTGAGTGCCTCATATTGCTTGACGGATTCCATGGGTTTCATCTATCTGGTAACTCTGAATGAGGGTTACAAAAATCCCTGTGGCTGGATTTCAGTTCTAATGTGAGATTTGAGCAGCAGAGCATCCTTTCCTTAATTGCAATTTTGTTTTTGTTTGTTTTGTTTTACGTTCTCTCAGAAGTTTTCTATAGCTTCTCTTTCTTTCCTTCTACATCTTTCCAGGCTGAACTGGCATTCCTGGAACTCAGCAATTCCTGTCAATCACTAAGAGTTAAGGCCACTTCCAGAAAATTTGAACTATCAGCATGGCAGCATTAGTGCTGCAGGGACAAGTGGCATGTCAGCAGTAGTGGATGGAGCCATTTACAAATTGCATTTAAAAAAAAAAAAAAAAAGAGAGGGTATGATTACTGACCCCTGGAAACTGAGTGAAAACCCATTATAGCATTTTTGGTTATCATCCCAGGCTGCACAGTAATTTTGACACTCTACAATAATAAAGCAGCTCTTTGTTTTCAGGCTCCACTTGCCCAGGGCACTGCTTTGCAGTCAGCATCAGCAGTGTGCTGGTCACTGTCTTCTGCAGGGGATGGGAAGTCAAGGTCCTGCCCACAAAGGCTTACTGAGGGCTGCTCTGGGCTTCCAGCACATCTGGAAACAGTCAGAAATATTCACTTGTGTGCTCTGTTTAAACTTGTGTTGGAATGACCATAGATGCTTGACACTCAGCTCAGACTCTCCAGATGAGTGGTTTGCTTGAATTTCTTTGCATAAATAAATACCCACACATACAGAAAGCTGATGTGTCATTCTGGCAACAACAGACATGATTCACTTTTTCTGTTTAAGAGCTTCCTCCATGCATCTGCTACCACACATCCCCACAGATAATCCCTGGATATCCGTGTACCCCCTTGGAGAGCAGGTGCCTGGCAGCACAAGTGTGAGGTAAGGCCATGCCATTGCACTGCTGCAGTTGGAACTGGAGAGACAAAAACACTAAAGCCCACATCTTCAAAACTGTTTGTACATCTGTCTCCATAGAGCTTAACTAAAAAAACAATGCATTCATAACGAAACAGAAAACCGAACCCAACTTTCCAGAATCCTGGCTTAGTGCTAGGTCCTGTTCCCAGATGGAGCAGGTCTGTGCATGCCAAATGTGCTGGTTCTGTGCAGGAGCTCCAAGCCCCTCAGCCCGTGCTGGCACAGGAAGGCAGCACACGTGCAAGCACTCAGACCTCACCACGGCCAGGGCAGTCAGAGCTTTATGGATTAAAAGCTGCAGAGATGATGATTTCCATTACAGCATAAATCAAACAAAGGAGAGCAGCAGTGAGAACTCTCTCTGCCACCTCATTCCCAATGTACCTCAGGAAGGACAATTAGAGGAGGCCTTGTGTCTGCACATTCATCAGTCCTTTTGCTGAGCCTGCCAACGTGAATAACTGTGGAAGCCACTTGTGGTGCTGGCTGACAACTGCCCTCTGAGAACCTGATCAAGAGCACTGTGACCTACAGAACCTCACTTTACAGATGGGAGATTCTGGGTTCAGTCTGGGCCTTTGGAACTAAACTGGCTTAAACTGAAGCTCAGCTTTGGGGCTGGGCTGGCTGTGGTTGCTGCAGCACAGGGGGAAGGCTCTCTGGGCCAGGAGCTGTCCCTGTGCAGGCTGGTGCTGTTGAACGTGCTGTGTGAATGTTTTGGAGTGGGAAACTATTCAACAAACTCTGCATCTTTGTCTGCTGGCAGGTTACAATCCTGTAATTTATTCACCCCTGCTTTATCTGCCAAACTCTCTCCAATTTTTAGTCTATTAATTGAGCACCAACAGTGTGCATTATGAGTATCTGCTATCCTATTGTTTCTGATTCTCCTCTGGGTGAGGAGAGTTCTTGGCAGCCACTTTCCACTGTGAGCACTCAGGCTTCCAAGTTCCACATTAACTTTCTGATGAACATTCTCTAATAGTCACTAAAAATTTACTGTTTCGGCAGCATTACTGCCATTAAATTTACTTGCCTGAATATTCACAGGAGTCAGCCCAAACAATATAAATCCAATATGTTGCTGAATATGAAGTTAAAATGTGTATTAATCTGATAATTTTTTGTTATCAGAATATGATGGATAACATTTCAGTCTGTCATATTGCTGACGTTGAGGTACTGATAATATTTTAGTTGAACAGGCACTGTTTTCAAGGATTTGCAGTCACTCTCCTTAATGTTCCAACTGGCATGCACACCGTAGTTTTATTGCAGTTCATTTGTTGACCTGGATCTGAAGAAACTATTGGTTAACATATTAAAACTGACAATAACTGTACTGACATGTTTCTTCTTAAACCTAAAATTTGTTTATAATATTGCTAGAATTAAATTTTTTTCCAGCATCTAGGGTCCAAAAAGTAGTTTATAGAGCATAATTTGGTTTGGTTTGCCATGATTTCCTTCACCCATGTGCATTTTCTGGTGCTATTACCAAGCATCCCATTTGGCTGACATTTTAATCTACCTGGCACAGAAAAAGACTCCTCTCTGATTTTATCTCAGAACTGCTGAAAATAGTACATTTAGATGAACTCAATATTTATTAAAGGAGCAAACTGTGTTATAATGCCGGCCTAAGGGTTTGCTTTTAAATTTATCTGCCTTTTAAATTCCAAACGACGTGCTGGTGGAGAAGGCCTGATCTGTGTGCCACAGTGACCATTCCATGGGCAGAGAGGCAGCTGCTGACCGGGTGTCAGTGAGGAGGTCAGGGTGGCAGCAGCGCCAGATGAAACAGAGCAGATCCTGCATGAAGGGCAGGGCTCTGGCTCTGCTTTGTGCTCATTCCATTAATCTGAAATCAGACCCAGCAGATCCAGGAGCGAGGACACCAGACATGCTCTAGCTTCTGTTGGTGGGGCTGTTGAATAGTGAGTTCTCGTGTGGGGATTATGGGTGGGAGTTTTTCAAACTCTTATCTGAGTGATTATGCGGTAGAAATGAGCCTTTGGGGTACCCAGTTCCCAGCCAGTATTCTTGGCTTTGAAAGGGAAAAAAACCCCAAACCAGTGTTTCATGCTCACTGTGACTTTCTGAATGTTATTATTCCTCTAGGGTTGTTCTAGTTTTACATGATTTCACATTTCCCTAAATTTTCTTCGCTGCCTTTAAATATTACTGTAAATCCCTTCACCCATCTGCAGCTTGGCAAATCAGCTTTTTGTTTAACCCTTTGTGACAAACTTATTTTAAAGGCGCTCTTCTTCCTTCCTCTTGCTTTCTAAGTTATCAAACAAGACCCAGGGGATCACTAAGGATACAAGGGAATATTTCACACGAGGAGCCTAATGCCCTGATCACATTCAGGGCTGAGTAATTGCATTTCATGCATAGTGCATGAACACGTGGCAGAATCTCCTCTTTGCACTGTCAGCTAGACACAGCACCATGGATCAAACTGTTATTTTTCAGATTGCTGGGAATGCTTTATGGAGAGAAATATGTATCTGCCAGCAAAGCATTTTCCAAATGAAGACAGAGCATAAAACCAGCCCGCAAGAAACAGAGCCTGGTAATGGTGACATTTTGCAGTTTAACTGCGTTTGCCAGCACAGTAATACGAGGTGAGGAGCGAGGATTTCACACGCATGCAGGCAAAGCTGACAGCATCAGCACCCTGCTCGTGCTGGAAAAATCCAGGGGAGGCCCCAGCAGTGCCAGGAGGAATTCCTGCTGGCAAAGAGCAGCTCCCCCTTTCTAGATCATGCCAGGATGAGTGGGAGCAGCGAGCAGCCAGACCAGCAGCAGAACCTGCCCTCAGTCCGCCCGGCTCCTCTCCCCACTTCTCCAAGCATTTGTCTCATCTCCTCTTCAAGGAAACAACACTCAGTTCTATCAGGAGCAGCACATGTGAGCCACTATCGAGTTATTTTCTTCTTTTTCTCCAGAAAAGAGCAGATAATATCATCACCGATGCAACTGAAAAAATGAGTAAAAAGGTGTGTGTTTTTTTAAAATAAAATCTGCTGCTAAAAGGGAAAGGGAATAAGGGACCTCGCTACAATGAATGTTTTACTTTATACATCAAATGCTTTAAACCACTTACCCTTTTTTCCTGCAACTTTAAAGGAAGGTTAGAAGTATTTCTAGAGGTGATTGCTTGCCATGGAAGTAAGTGGGTCAAAGACTCTACACTTGAAAAATCTGGATCATTTCTCATTATTTAACTCCTAGCAGTGGCAAAACAGAACTTCCTGAACTCACTTATTTTGTAAATATTAATGTAATAATCCTCATAAAACCCAACATTTTTTCCCCCACATTTAAAAGAATTAAGGCCATTTAGGTACCTAGGAGGAACACACACCATGGTATTCACATGGCTGTGATATCAAATTTTAAATTTTTGCAATACTTAGCAAGAGACACAGAAAAGCAACGCCAATTTAAACCAGTAAGAAATGCCAAAGGATGCTCACATTAGAAAACAAGAATCTGTGTAAATCTAGCTCTCAGAGGATAACAAGTCTGTTTTCACAGTCTGGAGACTGCAAATATTGGCTGTCAGAGGGCTAAGTTCACTTCACAAACTAAAAAAGTCTCTAACTGTTCGCACAGAACCAGAAGTCAGCTGATGGCTGAACTGAGACAGGGTTTCTCTGATTCTTGTCTTGTCATCCCACACTGATGCACTTGAACTTCTTCTTCATTTATGGGAAAATTTTAAGGTGTGTGTCTGATTACAGGAAGTGTATAAAGTCACTACATCAGAGCATTAATGCACCCCAGTGTAGAATTTCTTTTTCCCCCCAAACAACTTCTCTGAGCTGTATAGCTGTCCTTGCTTATTTAATCTTTTCTCACGGGGGTATTTTCTGTTGTATTCTCTTTTGATTTCCTAGCAGTTCCTAATGTCCTACTTAGTGTTTTGGCAGCAAATCAGCACTAACCTGATGTCTTAAGAGAACAATTTACAATGACTTTAAGATGTCTTTTGTGAGTGGCAATATTTAATTTGGAGCCCACAGTGACACAAGAAAAGTTAGAATTACTTTCCTTTCTATAAACAATACTTTGAATTAATTGCCCCATAACTCAATATTAAGTGATCCTCCTGTAACTTTTCTGTGTCTGCTATAGATTAAATTGTCCTACATAAATTTACACCAAGCAAACTTCCTCAGACAAACTCTCTCTAAATACACAGCACAAAGTTTAGCCCAGATCCCTGCGAGACCTCATTAATAACCTCCTTCCAGCATGAAAATTTAGCATTTATGTCCATCCTTTGTTTCTCTCTTTAACCAGTTGTTAGTTCACAGAATGAACTCGCCCCTCTTAGAAACACCTCTTTTAACAAAGCCTTTGGAAATTCAGGTTTGTTCTGTTTCTCAGACTCAGCTTACCCACAGAGCATCTTTGCTGTGGCACCTGTGGATCTGCTGAGTCATTTATGAGTAGGCATGGCAGGTCCCAAGTGCTGTCATACACCCCAAATTCACTCCTCTGCGTAATAATTAGAGGGGGAAAGTGCTGAGCTGTGGCAAACACGCATATGTGGCCGTAATCCTTTCATCAGCTGTCCTGGTTCTAGCTCAGGTAGAGTTAATTTCTTCTCAGTATCTGTTGCAGTGCTGTCCTTTGGATTTGGAATGGGAATAGTGTTGATAACACACGGATGTTTGGGGTTTGACTAAGTCGTCTTTATCCTAAGTCAGGGACTTTGTTTCCTTTGTCTCATGCTCTGCCAGTGAGGAGGTTTGCCAAAAAAAGCCCCCAAACTAGGAGGAGGCACAGCTGGGACTGGTGACCCAAACTGGCCAAAGGGTCACTCCATACCACAGAGCATCCTGCCCAGTATATAAACTGGGGGGAGCTACCAGGCAGGTCTGATCAGGATTTGGGAAGGGGGGCTCTCAGCAGGTGGTGAGAAATTGCACTGTGCATCACCTGTTTGGGTTGTTTTTTTCCTTTTTATCATAATCATCATTATTATTTACTATTATTAGTGTATTTTACTTAATTTTCAACTGTTAAACCGTCTCAACACACAAGTTTTACTTCGATTCTCCTCCCCATTGCACCGGGGGCAGGAGGAAGAGAAAGGGGGTTGAGCAAGCAGCTCGAATAAATGTCGTGTTCCATTGTTTCATCTCCAGCTGGGCTGGAAACCACCACAGTCCACATCAGATGAGCCACCCTGTGCTCACAGAGTAGCCTGATCCATGAAGGGAGAAGATGGATAGGTTTTTGTTGTCTTCCCAGAGAATGCCTCGCTTCAAGTGCTGATGCAGATGCGTCCGAAAGTATCAGAGCCTGTAACAGCTTTTAGCTGGCAACTGGCACAACAAGGCTGGAGAACTGGGTGTCTCCTGCGGCTGTTTGAGCCCCAGGGAGCTGGCTGGCACCGTGGCCCTGCTGACGGGGGCTCAAAGTGTGATGCTGCTGCAGCAGATCCTGGGGACCCACATTTTTTTACAGGTTTGAGGTGCTGCTTGGCCCCAGGACGTGAAGCAGTGTTTCCCTAGCAAAGGGCAGAGGGCAGTATTCGATCCAGTGACACCGCGCGTCCCTGAGATGCGGTTCTCTCTCAGATACCCTCTGTGCTTCTAGCACCTCCCTGATCAGCTTTAGCCAGGCTTGTCATCTGGGTCGAGAACAGAGACCTTGTTAGATCCTGTCGAAGCAGAGACAGGACAGTCCATCTTTGTCAGGGGCAGCTGGCTCCCAATCAATACCCAGGCAGCTTTTCCCCAAACACTGGAAAGAAGTGTGGGGGAAGGCAGGGGGGTGGCAGGACCTCAGACAGGGGCAGACTTGGAGGGGAACACTGGGGACACAAGCAGGTTCCTGAGGGAAGTAGGGGGTGGACAGGGCACTGCTGGAAGGAGCTGGAAAAGGAGGTTGCAACACAAGTTCAATGAACACGAGAAAGGTGTTTGTAATAGAGACATGCAAGGGATTTAAGATGCAAAAAAAAAAAAAAAAAAAAGTGTAGGAAACCAGACTTCGTTTTCTGCTGTTCACAAGAAAAAATCATTTCTAATAAGGTCTCCTTGTTAACAGTCTTCTCAGATACCAGACATTTTCAAAGAACTAATGGTCTCTTCATCTACTGCAGATGATTCTTTTTTAAGCAGCTGATTGTTAATTCCTACAACTCTTGTAATTCCAGATTCTGAATTAATCTCCATTCACTTTCAGGACGTAACTATCCTATTACTCCTTGAAGTCACTCATTAAATTCACCCTATCTTATTCAAGGAGCACACTGAAATCCTGATGGGCACTTTGGTTACTCCTTAGTTGAAGCACTTTAATGCGCTTGATTTGCTTTAGCTCCCTAATTTCTGTGTGAGCTGTTTTGCAGTGATCTAGAATCCAGCACATTCTACTCCTTGAACTCACCACTTCTGTAACTCCTCTGATGCTGTGTCTGCTATCAGACTATGCTAAAAAAAAATATAAAAACATAAAAAGCTATGCTAGCCTCAGTGCACACCAGTCGTGTCTGATAATATTTCCCACCCCAATTTGCTCATGGTCATCACCCAAGCCACTGGTTAAATCTGGCTGCCTTTAAAAGCTGGAAACCACTGAAAGATGTGGCCAAAGTGAAAGCATTCAATGATTACTTTTTTTTTTTTCTCATCGATTAGCAGTAGTGAGCCTTGCAAAAGCATTTGCATCACACCATAGATGGCTGATTTTCAGCAGAAAATATAACTGTAATAACCGTAAAAGAATGTGCTCCATACTGACATTTCTTTATAGCATTCATTACGTATATAATTACAAATAATGGTATATATTAAAAAATAATAAGAGAATATACACTGTGTCTCTAAAAGTAAAAATTCCTCATCTTTGCAGACTTTCTGCAATACTTTGTGATACAGAATGGCAGGTTCAGGATTTACTAGACCACAGGAGAAAGCTAACTGCAGATTAATGTAATCAATACCAAAAGCATTATCTTGAGATATTTTAAGGAGAAGCCAAATGCTTGACTGTTGCAGTTGAGGGACCAGGCAGGTAGCTGCACCCATATATTACTGCTGACTTTCAGCACAACTAGGACTCCAGCCACACTCGGAAACACACCCACTGCAGTTTCAGGAGCAGCCTCTGTTACTGAGCCATGCACTGAATTTTCCTATACAACCAGAGAAAGCTGATTCTCTCCTGCCACCATGTTCCTGCCCCTGCAAGGCAGAGCAGGGGCAAAAGAGGACTCTGCCTCCTCTACACTCCCAGCCGTGATTTCCACCAGAGTCCAGCCCCTTGGGAGCCCTCCACGGCTCCAAAGCTGAGACAGAAGCGATGAAGAGCTGCTGCTCTCACGTTTGTCACACCAGGGTGTGTTGTGAGAGCGTCACACGAGGTTGCAGAGAAGCAGAGTTATGGATGAGGAATCCATTTCAAACTACACTCCCTGTTTTTGGAATCTAAACGTGACATACTCTCCACAGAAGGCAATTTAATAGCCTTGCATTTGTACAGGTGGCTTATAAAACAAATGTGTCTCTCCTCCAGCAAGCGACTGTTAAAGAGCAGGTAGTACACAAACACATGATCAAGCCTACTGCCTGAAAATGTGGGGCAATTAAGATATTTTATTGCGTGCCCTCCTTTGCTTAATTCCAGTATAGTTACAAAGTTATAATCTGAAGTTCCCTAAAGCGTAAAACAAAATTAGCATGCTGTTCACCTGAATAAAAGTGTGTTCTTCACTGATTCCTTCCAATGGCCTGAAAAATAAACTAACTAAACCCAAAGTTTTCATGAAATAACAATAGCCAGCTCGAATATTTCAATTTTCACTGAATGGCTAATGCAGCATAGGGCAATCTTCAGATAAGCAGATGTAAAAATATTATCACGAGAATACAGTGTACAGGAAGAGACAGGAGAAAAAGGCTATGTGACTGTTCATTCTGTTCTCTCCAGTTATTTCTTGCCTTTCAGCTACCTAAAAGTACTTGCAGGAAAGGCTGAAGGGGTAAGGGCAAGAATGAGTCAAGGCAGTTTGGTTAGAAACATTCATATTGATTTCAGTTGCTATGTGGGAGAGGAGAAAAATTATTTCCGTTTTAGTTTTAAAACCTAAAGTCAAAACAGTTTCATTTACTTAATGACAAAACTAATCACAGCAGAAAGATTAACTTTTTGTTGAAGTACTTTGTATAAATATAACAATATAAAGAGCGTTTCAGCAAGCTTATGAATAATTGTATGATATTTCTGCTTTTTTTCACTTCTCTCTACGGCCATATACAGATATCTGTACAGGAAAAAGTTCCTGTATTTTGACAAAGACTTAAAAATATGGATGGAAAGGTGATGGCAAAATCTATGCCATGATAGATGGCTAAACACAGCACTGACTCTCTCAGAACTGCTGTCTAAGTAGGTGCCATTCTTGCAAAAACTCCAGCATTTTGTATTCAGTCATGGGTTTTGAGATAACATTCCCTTAAAGCATCTTGGACCGTACAGGGCTTGGACCTTCCCATCCTGAAATCCAATACAGACTGACCCAGTGTCTGATGCTGCTCACCTGACTCCTGTAGCCCAACAGCTTCAAGGTCTGTATAATGTGAATATTTCTTGATTTTTTAAATTAACAATCCACATGATTTTACTCCCGATACCAAGCAAATCTATGAAAGTTCCCTGTCCCACACACTCCTTTTGAAAACAAAATGATTCCACAAAACCATAGCCTGTTGAGCTTGACCATCAGCCTTCGCTGAGCAAAGCTTAAGGAGAACACCTGGGGTACACTTGCAAGTCAAATAAGCCTGAAACTATAAAAATCTTTAAACAAATATAATAAAACCTGCAAAAGTAATTTCAAAGAAAGAGGATTTAGACAGTAGAGGTTATCAGGTATACTCCAAAGCAGAAGTCCACCAGCATAGTCAATGCCATACTGAAGACCCCAGAAAAAATAGAAACTCCCTAACTAAGCAGATAAAAATCACAAAAAAATCTTTAAACATAACAGCCTTGAGAGCATGCTAAAATATTCTGATTCCTTGGTTGGAAAGGTGATGTGCAGATAACACTGAACCATTTGTGAATTTCAAGCTCCCTGTGCTTTCAGGGTTGCAATAGCATAGCCCCAGGAACACAGCTGTTGCTCAGAGCCTAGGCAGAAGATGTCTTCTTTTCAGCTTTATAAATCAATCTAGTTGAGGCTTTCCTGCTTTGACACAACGTTCTAACCTCGGAGAGGGAATTTTGTATTTGGGTGAGAGATGGAGGGTAACAGATTTGCTGAACATTCTGCATAGCAAAAGAGGAGCCCCGGCTGCTTTCGGAGGGTGCTCCCTGAAGCTGAACAGGTTTCTGTTAAAATAAATGGCAAAGCAAGCAAAGGCAGCTGACAGAACAGACAGACACCTCGAGCTGTGAGAGCAGGGCAGAGCACACGGCTTTGTTCTGTAATTGCTTCAGCAACCCGCTGCAGATCATCTTGAACGTCCATTTTCCTTTGCAATGAGTGCAAAGCAGTTGATCCACCACAAGACCGCTCTGTAGCAGCCCAAACCCTTGCAAAGTGCCCTGCAATACATTTTTTAAATATACATTTGTGCCCCATGACCTTCCCTAATGCATTATACTGCATGAAAAACTGCACACTAGCACGTGAAGACAGGGACTCGGTAAACATCCAAATTTGTCCAAGACAGGTGTTCAGATATAGAAGACTTGACTATAGCTACAATCAGGCTTTATCACAGTCAATATATACACCAAGCACCACAGAAGAGAATACTCCATCATTTCCGACAAACCCACCTGGTTTCGTGCATGGCACAGCTGTGTAATGTGAAATATGTAAAGTTATCCCAGAGCAGTGATAAATACGCTTTTTACCTATCCAGAACCAAAGTTATAACTTGACTGGCCTTTATCATGTTTGTTTGCATATTTACACAAAAAAAAAAAAAAAAAAAAAAAATCCTCTTTTCTTATAAAGATCAAGGAGGAAGAATTGGAAGGAAGAAAGTGACATCACACTCAGATCAAGAAAACTGGGCAGCAGGTTCATAACTGGTGTTCAGAGCAAGAGTAAATGAATGGCCAAGCTATGGTTCTTATTTTCATTGTCAGGAATGGATTTGGGGATTCAGAGGGTAAAATTGAGGTTAGGGGAGCCTTGGCATTAACGAAAACATTGCCCTTGCTTATGAGCAATAAAGAGATTGGTGAAAATGTGTATTTCACCCTCAGAGCAGAATTATACAACTCGGGAGAGCGCTTTAAGACCCGAGTCCTGTGGATATTAGCAGAGTCAGATATACAGAAAACACAGTGGAGGATTTAAAAGTATGAAAGGCATAAGGATTATATAGACTTGAACTGTGAATGAGGTTGAAGTGCATTCAGGAAAGCAAAAAAGACTAGTGAGCCAGAAACGCCTTGCTCACTTATGATAAAATATCTAGTTAATACCGAAGAAAAGCTTCAAATAGACTTGTCTAGTTCTTTAGAAAGTCACTGTAAAATAATGCCAGTATTCTTTGTATAAATACTTTCACAAATAAAGACTCTCTTTTAGAAAGAAGATTGAACTTGGTAAGTAAGCAGCTTAAGGAGTAAGGAAAAGCATATTAAAATTATTTCTTAACTTGCTGAAATGTTGAATAACAGTCCATGGCCATGTTCTGTAATGACTACAGACCATGCACTGTTCCCACAGTAATGCTGCTTCCACGTTTTACGTAGGAGACACACACCAAAAGGTTGATTTGATCCACAATGCCAATACAAACCAGGTAATTAGCACAGGTGCACCAACTCCTTACTCTTTAATCCCTTCAGGTTTGCTTTTTTCTTGAGAATTGGGAAATTCACCAGCTAACCTACTCTCTGCACTCCCTTTCACAATTTTAGTGTAAAAAGATAACTCAGATTTAGTGGGTTAAATTACTTTGACTAACCAAAATAAGTAATGAAAAGCATGAAATACTTTCATCTTAATTAGCTCATATTTCATTTGAACAGAGCCAGACTTGCTGTTTTTCAGAGGAGGATATCAGCAGGCACTGTAAACTCTAGAACTGCCTTGTTTTGTTTATGGGGGATCTTACCAGAATTATAAGACTCAAGTGAACTATGATAAGAAATAAAAACACATTCTTGCATAAGAAGCATTATAGACACTAAGGCAAAGCTCAGCACTTCTCCATCTGTTCCCAATTCAAAATGTGATCCTCATCAATTTTGAATGTGAGACTAATTTTGTTAAATCAGGCATTCTCCTCCTCCTGGGTGAGGGTTTTGTTTTCTCTTTTCAGCTGCACAGCTTAGGAATGTCACCTGCAGGACTCCTGTTCTAGGTAGTGTCCCCAAAACAGTGCTGGTGGGATGCAGCACAGGAATCTTCCCTGCTCCCTCAAAGCCCTGGGCACTGGAGGGGGTGAGGCAATAACTAAACTCTTCCAAGTTCTTCTCAAATCCTTGCTCACCAAATCTGTTCCAGATCAGCCTCCTACGGCCACCACCTCATTGTCTGTGCCTCCTCATTTGCAAACCTCATTAGCGACTCATTAGGAGCGCTACAGATGCGACACACAGACTCGCTCTGGGAGAGGGAATTGGGGAATCTAAGAAACTTAAATGATTGTTCAGAGAACGTCCTGATCGCTATGTGAAAAATAATAAATCACTGCTTTTGGCAAACGTGGAGTGAAGAAAAAGATACCTCTTTTAGGGTTTAAAAGGTTAAAACAAAAGGAATTGCTGTCTGGGTCAATTCCCAATTTATATTTGGAGTTGAAGTAATAACAGAAAAGTTATAGCCTTTCCTTTAGTGCCTTTAGGAAGGACTGAGTTTATTTAAAAGCAGTCGGTGTCTTTTTACAATAATGAACAGGATCTTTGTATCCTGCTGTTAGCACCAACAGCTCCTAAATAATTCTGACAGTTTCTTCTCTGGTTTAAAAAAAAAAAAAAAAAAAAAAAAAAAAAAAGTTTTTTTTTTTTTTTTTTTAAAAAAAAAAAAAAAAGCAGCTTTGTTATTTATTATGTTAGAACAAATACCAGTTATCTCATCTTATTTCACCCCTAGTTCAGCCTAAAAGAAAATCAGGTATTTGGAACAGACTCAGTCCTTCTCAGAAAAACTCATAGCAAAATTCTGTCTTCACTCTATGGCAGCAGATGCAGCACAGCTTCATTCACAGCCCTTTTCTGGAAGCAGAATGCCTTTTGAGGACAAAATACCTGGAAACAGTTAAAAAGATGAAAATGTTGTGATCTGCACTTATTCCAGAAAATTCAAGCCCTTCTGTAGTACTTCTGCCTGATGATATGTGATGGGGATACTTGTGTTAAGGCTAAATGTAAATGACTATCATAGCTCTGGTGTAACTTTTTGAGTAGTGAGCCTTGAACATTGGGAAAAAATTGAATTCTTAGTGGAAATACCTCAAAAATTGAAGACTCAGATATGCTGTTATACATTACACCATTTCACCCCACCAACATCAATTTTATAGGCAATAAACCTCACTTCAATGGCATTTCTCATAGCACATTTGGTAAGAAAGGGACTATTTTAAGGCAAAAATTTACAGAAAAAATATAAATACGAGCAGGTTTCCCTCTGGATACATCAAAATAACCAATCACCAAAGCAATTACAGATGCCGTTTTCTCTCTTCTGCTGTTTTCAACTATTCTTCCTTTCCAAAGTCATTTAAGCAGGATTAATTTAATCAAAGTTTTGTCTTTTAAAATATTTAGCCTGATAAAGTAGAGAAATGCAAAATACATATCGAAAGGGAAGGAACTTCTGAGAATGTTCATGGAGTTCCTGTTGCCATGGGAACTGTGTAGCTGCTCTTCCCAGGCTCTGGCCCTGGCCCTGTCCCTGGACAGGCAGCAGCTGCTCTGAGCTCTGGGGTCAGGAAAAGGGAAACTTAGCAAAGCTCTCAGAAATATTCATGGACAGGAATTCAAAAGGTTGTTGGTTAAAATGCACCTGTGAGAGCACCAGACTCTCTCTCTTGCTCAGAGTAGCGTGATCTTGAAAAACTTCTGCTGTCCTCTCATGGCAACCCCATCCCTGCTTCCTTCAGTGCACTGCATTTCTGTATCCTTTACCTTTCAGAGACTGTATCCTAATTAATATGAAAGTTGTTATGCACTAAGGACGGTTTGTGTGAGATAAACTCTTTGGCTGGTTTCGGGTTTTTGTCAAGAGCTCCCAGGGAAGTAAGGGATAAACCAGGCAAATGAATACAGGTAACAGTCTGAACCACCAAAAGAGGCCTCATTGTCTCTTCCTTCCTGCCAGTGAAATCTAGTGCAGACCCTGTGACCTTTAGAGATACTTGGAAACATCACTGGTGTTTGTACAAGCCCAGCGTCTCCTTGAGGGTGGTGGCTTGACCCTGGCTGGACCAGGGACTTCACCACGGGCTGCACATCCCTCCCCCCTTCTGCACTGATCTTTCTCTCTCCAGCTGCAGTTGCCAGGGTTTTTGTGCCCCTTCTCAAATCTCTTATCCCAGTGGCATTGCCCCCATCGCTGCTGGGCTCAGCCTTGGCCAGTGGCAGGTCCATCCTGGAGCCATTGGGACGGGGGAGGCTTCTGGCAGCTTCTCACTGAAAGCACCCCTGTAGCTCCCCCACTACCAGAACCCTGGCATGCAAACCAAATAAATCAGGGAATAAAGAGCTCTTCAATATTTCAAAGGGTGATCACATCACACAGACTGCTCATCATGATGTTTATTTTGGGGCTGCTTCCTCTGTTTAAATTTCACACCAGAAATCTGGCAGGACTCAGCATATGAAAAGCAGAGTCACAACATTATGTTTAAACTTCTGTTATCCAGGTGACTTTCTGGGCCAAAGGAACATTCACCTGCCACTGAAAAGAACAATTTTGGAGACTCTTTTTTATTTTTTTTTTTATTTTTTTTTATCCCTAGGAAATACTCAGAAACTTAGTGGCTGGCTTGTATGTTCATCAAATGGACTTCATGCACGGCCAGTTCATAAACGTGAGCATTCCTAGAGCAAACCGATATCACCAATATTAGAATTATTGCTAAGCACACAGACGTAAAGGAACTACATGTGTAGTAACTGCAAACAACTACAACAGAAAGAAGTCCTTTCAGCTTCCTGTTAGTATCATCTTGTCCAAGGATTCCATGCCATGGAATTATGGAATGCCAGAATGGTTTGGGTTGGAAGGGACATTAAGATCATCTCATTCCACCCCCCTGCCATGGGCTGGGACCCCTGCCACTAGACCAGGTTATTCAGAGCTCCGTCCAGCCTGGCCTGGAACACTTCCATGGATGTAGGTAGGTTCCCAGCACGAGAAAATGCCATGTATGTCATCACAGTAGATAACCTTGTAGATATAATATAGATAGGTAATTCTGACACATCCAGACTAGTCACAATTCCCGTACGTATCCTGGCCGCTTGAGTCACCATCTCCACCCGTGCTCTGCATGGAGACATTGGAACACCTCCTGTGACTGCAGTTTGTGCCGTCACCTCCTGCCAGGCTGGGGCCATGTCCCTTTCTGAGCAGCACACACCAGGCAGGACATCAGGACAGCCTCAGTTTAGAATTTCTGATACTGAGCACGGCCGCACAATCAACTAACACGTACCACCAAGTCATCAGTCTGTGCTACAAGATTAACATCCAGACCCAAACCTGAAACAGGTTGATGGGAGCTGAAACAAGCCTGGTAATTCACAAGCTCATCCCTGGCTGAACACAGAAGTAGATGTACTAAATTGATATTCTAAAATCCCATCAATTCTAACACTCAGTTGAGTAAAAGCAGGGGTTAAAAAGAAGTCCCGAACAGTTAGAGAGAACATAATCTTCACGTGTCTGTAACCCAACCTCTGAACGAGTAGGAAAGAACAACATTTTGGTATAGGCAAGCTATATCCTAATTATCCTATTCAGGGTTCCTTATACTGCCTTCCAAGCACCTCATCTCAGCCTCATCTGATAAAAGAATTCCAGTCTAACTCAATATGGCAATTTTCATTTACCTACGATAACTCTGAGCAATTTTGTGAAGGCAGATTTAATTTCATATTGGTTGTGAAGTAGACTGTGGACTTCCCAGAACAAAACTTTGTGAAAATTAAAATGCAAAGTTCCTAAGGTCTCCTTGGAAAGAGCAATGGGATTTGTAATGTATCCTTTTCTTCAGTTTGTTTAAAATCTGTTGCTACCCATAATGAAAATACGCATTTTTATTAACATACATACTTTTCTTTCTGTTTATTTCCTTAAATTTAATAAAGCCTTCTAGCTATCAGGGTAATTCAGTCTCAAATCTCCACTTTCCAGCTTGGTTTTCATTATTTCACATTATTCTTTTACCCTTATTATAGAAGCTGGCTTTATTCCCATCTCATAAAGTGACCCGAATTCTCCAGGAGATATTTTCTAGCATTGATTTTTCTTCATCCATAATGTTAATGGCATGACTGTTCCTATCTTTACTTTCTCTACTTTCTTAACTTTTATTATTTTTATTATCACACTATTTTTTCCCTCATGCTATGTGCATTTCACTTTCCTCTCACCACCCTTTAGACATTTTGGAGTTACATTTGTAGGGAATGTGGGTGCTTATCTGGTTCTAAAATAAAGTCAAACAAGAACAGCAAACAGCAAAAATTTTACAATAAATTCTTACTTCGTAATCTCTGAGTCCCTATGTGATGTCCGTCATGCATCTGACCAAAAATTCCTCTCTGAATATACTCCAAAAACTCTTTATCTGGGCAGCTTTTCATCTCGAGCACCATCAGCACTGAGTGAACATGTTTTTGGGGACGTCGTAGCCACTTTCTGGTTAACGGCATTTGTGACATTCACAATATTTTTCATGATAAACTTTAGAAGACTTACAGGAGGAAATATTTTCACCCCAGGATATAGCTGGCCTCTTCGATACAATTGTCCGCACGTGGAAAACCGAATAGTTACCTTTTCTCTCTAAAACCTCACACTTCTCCCTTCACAGTATCACACTGTGGGCTTTTTTCAATCTCCCTGTTCTTTTAGTTGTTTAGGTTTCCTCATGTAACCTGTCAGTTTTCGTGAGAGACCTTTTTACTCTCTGCTTTCTCAACAGGACATTAGGCAACCACAAACAAGTCTTCCCAAAACTCATTAAATCAAAACTTCTTGACTCTGAACTTCCAACCCTTCCCTAAAAAGGAGAGAATTTTTTAATTCCTCTAAAGCCTATTTCACCTTCCTTTACAAAAGACTCTCTCCCACTTAAGAAAAAAATGACGACAAAATATCATCTCTGTTAAATTACTTTTTCAATAGTAGATGATTTATAGTTGATTAGGTAATTAAATCAAATACAAGTGGCTGAAAGTAAATCTATTTTTATCATCCCTGTAAATTAAAAGTTCCGCATCATAAAAAATCATGACCATCTTGAAAATGACTAGTCAAGTGCTTTTTATAGGCAAGCAGGATTTATTGTCAATTAACGTATTGAACTGGATAGTCAGCATAACCCTGTGCTCAAGACTTTTTAAATTATTGGCTTCCGCTATCAAGCCGCTCCATATCACAGTAATGAAATGTATCTTGCTATTCACATATTGAACAATTCCTTAGGTTGGGTTTATATCTCACTATAACAACATTTCATTTTATTATTATCTCCGATCCCCTGTAATGAATACAAATACATTCCTTTTTTCCATCATGGGTTTATCAATTTTCATTGATTTGCCTGTAATGAATGCAGACAGGATGGTGAGAGAAAAATTTAAAGAGATCATATCCTTTAAAATATCTGTAAATTCAAAGGTTTTTCACTTGCAGTCACATCAATTAAAAGAAACCATTCAGAAGAACAATTGAAAGGAGATATTATCTTAAGTCTTGACACTTAAAAAAAACTGTAAAAAGGAATTTGGGGGCCCCTGTTTTTTTACAGAATATATGTTTTCACAACTTTCTTTCTATAGACTTTCAAGAAAAAAGAATAGGATAAATTCTCTTTATAGCTTTGCTTTTCACATAAATTAATTTTTCATAATGCACCACATTTTTCTTTTCCAATAACGGTCAGTTTGACTAATGAAAATGCAGTTTCTGGTGCAGTGGTTTGCTGGACACAAAGTGCATTCTGGAAGTTACTCGAGGACATCTTCTCTCTTTCCCACTGGGAAATTCCTCCAGCCCAAACCTGTCCTTACTGAGGAACTCACTCCAACTCTTGGAATGGAGGCCTCAGAAGTATTTTTGACACCTGGGGTACTGATACCTAAAATTATTTTCTGAATTCTGAAACATAAATAAAACCACATTGATTGAAGACAAGTGTAGACATCTTGAAACTCATATTCCAACTGTGTTACAAAGTTTCATGTTGGAACACAAACTTTTAAATGAAATTACAAACAGTGTTCTCAGTTGTGACATTTTATTGCACTATAACATTCGCATCTGCTTGTGTTCTGCAATTATATCATTATGTGACAATGTAATTTCATATGAAAGGAAGTGATACAATAACAGCTTGGCTTTCATTCAGCCACCAGAAAAAAAAAAAAAATGTCCGTGGAACATATAATGTCCAGCCTACCCAGGAAAAGCATCCTAAGGGTAGAAGCTGACCTATTGTATTTGTGTTGTGTGGCAGAAAGGGACAAGGCAGGCTTCACAAAGCAAAATAATGAACTGTTGGGCAAAAACAGTTATTCTACTTTTTACACACATTTTATTAGGTAGAGAACTTGTTTGAAACAGATGCACAGATAAGTTTTGGTGGGTTCCTTAAATGAGGAAATGCACTTTAACTGTCTAGAAGATTCCCGTAGGTTTTAATGCCCCAGGAGATCATAACTGAACACTGTAGTCAGAGTTTCAGTGAGATGGATGCTGTGACCAACAGCAAAAGCACACTTTGAGGAAAAAAAACCCAACCGTTGCACATCAAAACAGAAGTTCCTCGTTATTCCATATGTACTGATTTCTTGTCTAAAGAAGCCAGCAGTGTTTAATCAGAACACAGCAGAACCCTTTTCTTTACAGAGAAAATGCATCACTGGTCTTCTTCAGCCCCATGTGAAACCCCTGATAACTTACTGGTAATGGGAGAAGAGACAGAAAACTACATCCAGACAGGCAGTCCTAAGAAAAGCAGGGAAGAAAACACAATCTATTTCCAGATGACTTTTCTCTGTCCCTTACATGTATATCTGTTGTGCAGAACAAAAATACCCTCCACCCTCCTCTTCTGTTTATCCATCAATTCCTCTGAAAATACCACACAGCATCTCAGTCCAAGTGACACAAACAACCAAACTAACCTGGTCCCTGACTGCTGCTGTGGGTCATTCCTCGGGAATAAAACACAGAAAAGATGTGGGGAAAATAAAACACGAAGTCAGTGCCCTTCTGTCTGTCACCAGAAGAGGTGCAGGGAACAAGCAGCCAGCACCGTAAGAGCAATTTCCAAATTGCAGGTACCCTGGTTCTTCTTCCCTATTAAAAGGGTGTTCAGACACTGCCTGAATGATTCCCTCTAGACCTTCTGAATCTCCATTTTCCAGAAATATTCTCAAACTCATTTCTTTAGATCACCCCAGCGAAATGCAATGAGAGCCTGGTGTCTGACTTCTCTGTGCTGCTTTGAAAATTCCAGCCTGCAGCATTACAAGCACGCCTTGAATAAATGATTTCAAAATAAAAATGTCCTTATCTTCTATAACTTTAACAGCTTCAGGAGGCTTTCAGTGTTACTCTTGTCAGTAAATAAACTAGATATTTAACTTTCATAGCTGGTTGTTTGGGGGGTTTTTCTGCCACATGTAATAGAAGTCACAAGTGTTGCATTTAATACTTTACTAACCAGCATGGTCTGAAGCTTGGTAACGTTGTACATGAGGAAAATGCTGCATGCTGAACTCAGCGGGGCTATTTGCAAACTGTGCCAGATGGAAGAGACCCTCCTGAAAGTCTTAAGTGACACAAAATTCGCAGAATCAAAGAACCTTAGAAGACAACACCTATTGTAAAATACACAGATGAATAATTATGTTCCTTTCAGAAGTAATCAATTCTACTTTGATCCAAAATTTTTGATTGGGAATAGAAGTAGATAAAATTATTTAAAGAACATTAAAGAGACTAGAAGCATGTAAAAAACCCACATAAATTACAAGAGGGCTGTGCTGTAGACTCATAATTTCTTAGGAAATTTAAAACACATTATTTGGAAGCTCAGACATGGATACAGCATTGAATGAAAATAAAAGTAAAAATGAAAACTAAGAGGTTGTCATCTAGGAAGGTTTTTGTATCAATGGTAAAGCAATCAGGATCATTTTCCAATGTGTTTTTTTTCTCCCTCCAGAGAACAGCCAGTGCTTTCCAACAAAGATCACTTCCCTAAACTGCTCTAAACCTACAGTCTCATTTCTGTGCATCACTGAGAGATTTACGTTAAATATAAATATTCCTATACTGTAATATTTGCTACCAAGTCCAAGCTTCTCTAGCAGCCTCACTGTCTGGGAGTTTTGCTCAGGCTCTCTGATGGAAACCCCTCATTCATCTGTCAGAGCCAGCCGCTGGTGAGCGAGAGGTTGGTGTGGCACAAAAACTGCCCTTCTAAAGGAGCAGGCACGTTGCCTATCAGGGTTGGAAATATGAATGGTCTTCCTCAGGAAACACAAAGAAAGCTGAATAGTGCAAAGTACAGCCTAAAAGTTTGCCCATCAGTCAAATCACAATGTTTTGGAAAAGGTTTCTTACCCTTTTAGTGTGCCCTGGCCTCACCACAAAACATTTCGCATCTCGCCCAGCCTCCACCAATACTATTAGAAAATCCATTCCTAACGACAGCTCACAATCTCCAGTGGGGATTAAATCCCCAAGAACATGGCAGAAATGGAGCTCTTCAGAGGGATGCTGGGCATTTATGATTTACTGAACTGCCAGATCTGATGGCTTAAGGCCAGAGGCTTTACGGTTTCATTGGAATAGTGACTTTTCACTAATGACAGAAAGATGCAAAACTAAGGTAAGAGACAGGCAAAGTCACTGGGTTATTTGTGACTCAGAGGATCCTGATTCAAACTCAGAGCCTAAGAGGAAGAAGCAAAGGGCAGAAAATAACAGCTTGCTAAATGAATGGACAGTGATTCCAGCTCACTTTCTTCAACTTGGTGAGCAGGAGGAGAAACTCCCTTTATTATCAAAGGCATTTTCCTCTCACTGTGCTCCCAGCTGTTATCTGGTGATTCTCTACCTCCTCCCACTTTGTTTCTGGGCCAGCTGAAGAGGTGAGAGCCCTGTTTGCCCAGTGTCTCAGGGCCCGGACACCGAGGCTGTGCAGAGCCGTCCTGACACGAGGCACACGGTGGCTCTGTGCAGCGCTAACAGCCCTCACGGTTTGTGGGGTTTGCTAGCACACACTCGCCAGCCTAAAAGCCCTCTGCTGTCTCTGCCCCAGTGACAGCAGTCTCCTCAAGTGGCACGGCACTGTTTGACACAGACAACCCAACAAAAATCTGCCAGAAGGTGCTCAGGACGAGCACGGGGATAGAATTAAAGCTGTTGCCTGGTGGGTCAAGTGACCTGACTCGGCAGAGACAGCATCATCTCCCACACCCAGCGCAGCCTCTCCACCTTCAAACACTCTACAAGACGCCTCGGTAAAAGAACGTCTTCAATCTCTTCATTTAAAAATCGATAACCTTCAAGCTTCCACAGCTTCCTTTGAGACTAAGGTAAATAAAATCGAGGGAAGGCTGGAGGGATTTGAAAAGCAATGGAGTCAATTGAAACTCAAACAACAAAGAGAGGAACTCTGCAATAAAAAAAAAATCACAAAGGAGAGTAAACTGTGTTTAAGAATTATGGGGCTCCTGAAAGAAGATTAAAGTATTGGGAAAAATCAACAGCCTAGTCAAAGTATTTAATGTTCTGAGCATCTTCTCCGAAAGATCCAAGATGGATGGAAATTAATGGAAAAATCCAAAGGAGACGTAATGAAGAAAAACCCATTATCTGGAGTAGCAAAAGTAATATATCTGCATGAATGTTCAAGTCTCAAAGTGCTGCATAGGAAGAAAATAATCATAGAGAGCTGGACTGAAGGCAGGGTTTGAGCAGTGGCCAAAGAATTAGAATAAAAATCAGCTATCTTACAAACTCCATAAACCCTTGGCAAGGGATAGGAAGTAACTTCATTTGAAAAAAAGAAAAATTTTTCCTAAACAACCCTGCATCGATCTTCTGTCCTGCCAGATTGCGGTTGCTACTCCTGAGAGAGGAAACACGACACTGCTGGGAAGCAGGAGCAGCACAATGCTTCACACAGAACTGAAAAAGAGACAGCAGGAAGGACTGAGATAGCTAAATCTATCAAAACATCTCCAACCTACTTCCTTCACTCCTTTGCCACAGAAGATGCATTTGAACACGATTGTTCTGGAAAAATCTACTTGCCTTCTCACCCAGCACATGGGGCACTGGTGAATTTACTCTCATGTGCTGCCATAAAGGAGTAAGTTCAACTAAAATAATGCAAACAATTAACATAAATAATTTTAAGGCTGGTGTGCTATTATCGGTAAATTAATCTGCTTCCTAAACCACCCTTTCAGAGGTCCAGTTTTTCTATTTGACTTATGGGAGCATTTGCAGATTGCTGTTAGGACCAAGTACCTCAGCATTACCAATAGCTATAAATCAATATTTATACCATTACAATACAATAAAAAATACATGAAAATTGCCTTTAGTAAGTTTTCTCCTACTACTGAGAAACAGAAAGGAAAAGAAAAAAGATTAATATAAGGAAGCTCAAAATTCAGCTTTCCTATCTCAAGGAGCACCTTAGGACACCTTCACTTTAACCTCCAGACAGTGGCTCAAGTAAAGGCTAAAGCTTTGGTATCCTGGAGTGGAAATGTCCTTGCACATCTGAGCTAGAGATATTGATTTCTGGTGAACTGAGACAAACTGGTGCACTGTGCCGAAAAGGGAAGGTATGAAGCACGTGTGACAGTGCTGAGAGGGGAGAATCACTGGCACAGGGAGTGGACAGGACAAGCGGCCAACGCTCAAAGGCGAGCATGGGCTAAAGAGAAACCAGGTAGAGAAATTCATGAGAAACGTAGTAGATTTATCACAAGTGATCCAGCCAGGTGCCAGGGTTCTGAGGGCACCGAGAGACCATCCTGCCCCTGAGCAGTGCCACCAGAGCCCCCCAGCAGAGCCCCTGCCCACGGGCAAGAACAGCCAAGCTCAGGCTGTGCCCCACCCTTGCTTGAGACACGGTGCAGGCAGGGCTTCAAGAGAGAAATAACTTGCAAAGGGTGTTCTAAACCAAATCACTGCATCCCACAGATTTTCTTCGCTTTCTCCCTGAGTAGTGTGGTTTGTATGACCTAAACACCAAGTAGAAACAGATGCAAATACTTTTGAGGCACAGAAATTAAAACGGAGCCACTTTCCATTCTCACAAAGAGTAAAATGTAAAGTGTAGCATCTTCTCTAAGTAAAAATTCAGAGGTTCACTCTAAAGATTTCCCTACACTTAAGAAAATATTCTTGATTTTTTTACATTGAGGCTAAAAGTGTATGGTTCTACTGATATCCTTACTCCAAAGCATTGGGTTTAAACAGAAAGCATCTGGGAATAGAATCCAAATATTGTTAAAGCCTCTACTGGCTAGCTCAGGCTCGTGTTTTTCACTTGGCTTACTTTCAGTTTTTTGACTTATGCATCTATGAAGGCTTCTGTGGCTAACTAGTTTGCTTGTGGTTCTTTGTTGCAATGTTTTGTTAACCTTCCTTTATGTATTTTTAATGAATACTACAAATAAGAAATGTGTAAACTCATCCTGAGAAGAGGCTATAATGTCTGCCTGTGCTTTTGATTCACTGCCTCATTTGCAAGATTGCTGCTTATTCACAAATTAATTATGCAATGGCATCTTTAGCTAATAAAGTCTAAACAAAAAACATTTAATCCAATTCATAGTTTTCTCTCAATCAAACCAAGTCTGTCAAACATAATTACATTACACATGCAAAGCAGGAATGAGCCAAACATGTGCCACACCTGCTTAGCGCTTCTTCAGGCAGACGATATACAGTAGAAGAACAGTTGGCAGCACAGATGGCACAGCAAAGAAGACTTGTGAAAAATGCAGTTATAGAGTGTGGTTTTGTGCCTTTTATTGATGGGAAGGGTCAGATAGTGATCTCAGTTTATGTCAAACACACCTTTCTGGTTCCTTTAGGCTTTGACAATTCTAATTTTGGAGACACCAGCTCCAGCCATCTTCTGCTTTCCAAATGGAGGCACCTGTGCAGCTCAGAGGAGTCACTGCTGACTTCCTACCACAGCCACAAGCTCTAGGGACACCTGTGTTCTCACTCATGACCATGTGCTCCAGGGCTATTCTAAATATTATACCCTCCCCAACTTCATTGTATATCTATAGAATGAAACCTGTTTGCCAATTACAGGGACAGTGACTCTGCACATTTCTGTGCATCCAGTGCACAAGCTCAGGAAGGAGCTATTTCACTTGCGACCACAAAAACAGAAGATAACCCAAGCAGCCCTGGGGAGCTTTTCAATTTGTGGGTGTGCTTAATTGAAAAAAAAACAAACAAAAAAACCCCAGACATATAATTTAATATTAACATGCATTTATAGTAATTGCTACTTAAGACTATGTAATTATACTGAGTGATAGAGTTTGTGAAAATTACTTTAACTAGAGATTTTGTGGTCTCTCCCGATACCACCGAAACCATCTCTACCATGTCATTTACAAAGTCAGCATTCACGGGAGGCAAGGTGCCCAAACCCAATCACAGCACCACTCGTTATTTCCTAAAAGATCTAATACCTAACCTTTGTCTTCCTGTACACACAGGAAAGAAAAGAAACTCAAAAAGCAAAGGTCAAAATGTTCCCATTCAAAAAAACTTACGTCTTTTACCTCCATTACCATTATGTGCTGTTTCTCATCCATACAATCCCGTCCTCTGCAAGTCTTTTCACAGCTGTTGCTCATGTGCTCTGTATTGCACCCACGTTATGAAAGCCAAGTGTGAAACCATCACTGTGACCACCTGCCCAGCCTTTGAGGTTCTTCATAACGTTCCCCAGCTTCGCCAAGCTTTGAGGAAACATTATTTCCTCAACCCAGGAAGAAGACCTTGGCTTACACCCATAAAGAATTATGAGGATGTGAAGGTAAGTGGGTTTCATAAACTTTGCTAATTCCTACGGAATGTTTCCTCTCATTTCGCTCATTCTAGTGGTTTATCAAAGATCCTACCCAGCATAAGGTTTAGCATAAACTTACACCAACTCATGTAAGGCCCAGAAGGATGGACTTGCCTTTCTCATCACACAAGCAATGTGTCCCTGCAGTCCTGCACCTCCACACCCCAGTGGTCCATGCTGACTGGGAGAACTGGGAGCTGAGAGCATGGAAGGCAGCTGCCTCTGCATCCTTGAACGGGGTAATTCAGGGAAAAATAAGAAGAGACCAAGTTCCAAATGAGCAAAGTTGACTGGGGTCTCTCCACTTACATTCAATACACATCTGGCTGTGCCATACTGGCTACAAGATTTTAGCAATTGGAACATAATTCAGTAGCCAAATTCGATTATTAATGACGTTTGCTAATAACAGTATTAAGACTCCCTTTTAAGTTCACTGTTGGCACACCTGCATCAAAGCAGACTCAGGGTCAAGCACACGCAGGATTTTTCTACAGCAGGAAGAATGGAGCTGTCCTGACTGCTGTGTTTCAAGTAAGTCACACATTAGAGGAGCTCTTTCTCCGCTGAAGTCTTCCTCCTGCCTGCAAAATTGTTTTTCACTTACGTGACCAAAATGCTAAGAAAGCATTCCCACAGTATTTCCCACCGGTGTAGGTGCACTAAATGGAGACTCGGCAGCATCAAGGACTGGGAAAATGGTACTGAGAATGGTGCACGTTCAAAAAACTTCTGCAGGAGTCATTCCCTAGAATGCTAAATTTTCGAATCTATTAGTGTGCTTCCAGATTCAAAAATATTCTAGTGCAGAATAGTTTGTCTGCTTTTCTCCAAGGACACTTGACCAGGGGGCTGTTAGCAAGAGCTGGGGAACTGTCAGTGGAACTAAACAGATAGCAGCAAATAAATAAATAAAACCCAAACCGTTTTTTGGGGATTGAGTGCAAAAAATTATTCAGAGGAAAATACACTGGGATTTAACTTAAACAAAGTTTAAAGAAATTCACAAAGTTTAAATTACTGAGTGAACAACAAATGTCCTGGGAGAATCCTTATGACAGCAGAAGTCAGAAATAAATCAGCAGAAAGGAATACGTGTGTTTCTCTGAGAAGAAAAATCTCAGTGCCGTCATAAGTATTAAAAATAAAAATAAAAAAAAACCTAACCAGACAGTCTTATTCAGAAAGTGTATCTGTTCCAGAGCCTCAGCTCCTCTGAAAGGCACCAAGACAAGCCAGCGAGCAAAGCTATAAAAGCAGAATCCCAAACGAATAAATAAAAAGGCCATCTTCTGTTTCAGAAATCAGCAGTCCCATAACACACTGCTCTATAAATTTCTTCCCCACAGACTGGAAAGAGAATGTTCTTGACTAACAGATCTTTCTTGCTGAAATATCACCTGGGATGGTTAGTACTCACTGGCAGGCCTGCACCAGCTGCTTACTGAGGCTCCAGTAAAGGAAGCAGCACGAGTGTTTCATGTTTGCATAGCCCTGACTGAAAGGAAATCACATCCATTTTTACTTTGTCACACAGGGACATTTATGAAAAGCCCGAGTTTATACCAAGCTATTTGCTCCGCTGTGCGCTATTCCAAATTAAGATTCCCCAAATCCGAGAAATGCTGTTTTTCTGGTTTTTGTATCTCAGTATGAAGTACTGATCAATAAATTTTAACACCCTCCATAGATGGCTGTAGATTCACGGATATGCTGACAGCTGTTTGAGGGGTGGGCTGCAATCTGGGCACCACGATCTCTTCTTCCCCCTGCCCTCTCTTTCCAAGTACTGCAGCCATGAAGACTCTGGGCATTTCTGCTGGGTCCGATGGAGCACAGCACAGACAGCACCAAAAAGGACCATTTAGAGCCAGAAGCAGCACGAATACGGAGCTTTGCAGCCTTCATGAGGCAGGAGCATCCTCAGCAAGGGGTGCAGTCCTGCTGGGCTGAAGCAGCCAAGAAGCATTGGTGGGTTTTGCTGCAGGGTGGGCACGAGCAGCCCGGGAACACCACAGGTGACATTTCCCAGCACTGTGCCAGGCAGGCACAGCCCGTGCAGGCAGCTCTGCTCAGGATAAGGAGGCAGCAAACAGTCAAATTAGATTTTAAAAAAACTGAGCTTAGTTCACCATGTTTTCCACACTTTACACAGGAGTTCGATAGGAATCTCGTATGCCATTAATACACCTTGATAGAAAGCAAGAGTGCTCAGCTTTTAGAGTTTTCTCTCAGCTTTCTGCCTTTGGATTTTACAGGGCACCTGAGGTTCTTCCCCTCTTTCTCCTCTCCCAATCAGCTACAGTTACCATCTGCTATGAAATGATGTGACATTTCACCTTTTCATTTCTCATTTAAAAATCTGAAGTACTAAAGTAATAACCAGTTATAAATTCCTTTACCTTTTAGTATCAAAATTTAGATAAAAATGCTCAACATAGAATGCATGATATGTGAAATATCCACATTTGTCACCTGTCATCATTATGGCAATTTCACAACAGTTGGGTTTCACTTGAAAGTTAGATACTGCACAATTCTGAACTTTCATTAAAAAGTGCCAGTTCCTCAGAGAATGACAATATACGTATACGATTAAACCACTCAAAAATATACACCAAATAACATCTCCTCCTTCATTCTTCACCAGGAAGTCTTTGTTGTCTCTGTACCCATCTAATGGTCTTTGTTGGAAAGTCTGAAATTTGCTATGAAGTTATCCTGTATTGCACAAATGCATATTGTAAATATTTATGTATGATTCAGTCTAAGTATACAGCCCCAGTGGTGATGTTTACGTGCACAGCCATAATCACAGGCATAATGTCAGACAAGTGTCTGTTTAATTTCAGAACTGATTTTTAATAATTGATGGTTTTATTTGGAAACAAGATTACTGGAAAATAACTCCTTAAAAACTGCACTATTTTATACCCAGGGAAACATTCCAGATTATAAAAACAAATAAAATTTAAAACAGCTAGACTGGATTGACAAGCTTGCAACAAAATGTGGAAGTGGCTCTCCAAAGTCCTTTGATTCTCTTAGCATTTTAACATTATTGTAGCAAAAGGGACTTTTGGCAACATTTCAAGTCTAAACGTAGCCAAAAGCAGCTTTCACTGAAACAATACAACCCAAAGATCCACGGAAAGAAGGAAATGGATTTTCACCCGGCGCATGAAGGACTAACATCACCTCTCTGCTCCGGGTTGAGGCATCAGAGTCTTTTACCTGCCCACAGATGAGGCTCTTCCACTCATCACTGAAACCCAGCAATTTCTCCTGCACAATGCAGCTCTTTAATGGTGAAAAGAAAAACTTGTTTGTGCCTTTGTCTTGCTGATGATCCACTGATGGAAAACATTTAATTGTACAGCTCTGGAATTTTGCTAAGTATTGATTTTTTTCCTATCATGAAGAGACAGAATGGTAAATCTCGTCAAACCACACGAGCACAGGTTAATGCAGGGTTATAAACTGATCCATTTGTCTCTTTACCAAGACTATTTATTCCTCCACTAGCAGTAAAGTACCAAAGGATGCAAGCATATTCCAAACATTTGTAAATAATGAATGCCTAATCTCGCTCACTGTTTGTAGTGGAATAAAATTCTTGACACCTACGCCTTGTTTATGTTAGGCTGTGAAAATTTAAACCAGCAGGCACTTGTAAAGATACAGACAACTCCAAGAAAAAGTAGAGAAGCATTTTGCCATTCCTAAATCTATACAAACCTTCTTTTGTTGTGGAAGATCTCTGTCAGCTGGGATTCGTGTGCTCCATTCCTAACGCATATAGGCAGGTCTGCAAACCTGCTCAATAGCCCTGTATGCAAAAGGAACACAGTGGCAGCTGAAAAAGATGTTTGTGCTCAGGATTAAGGCCGGTATTTATCTTCTTGGCAAAGGTGTCTACGTGAAAGCCTAGAGTAATGATACCATACTCTACAGACTACTACAAAAACGAGATCAAGAAGAATTGCATAAATGCACCTATGTAACATCCATCACATTAATGAGAATGTAGAGACAAATGCAGCTTGCTGCTAAACTTGGCATCTATTGACTGCAGAAGAAAGTTAGACACTGCAGAGACAGATACTATCCTAAAGCCATTGCAAGAGCAGGGATCCAAAATGATTTGACACACAAAAGTTTCTCTCTCACACTGAGAACCATCTTTCAGGCCTTGCAGCCCACCAAAGGCAAACCTGAACGCTGTTATCAGTTTAACAATGGGCTTTTCAGACTAGTCTCTGAAAGACTCGCTTGGGAGGCAGGGCTAGAGGGAAGGATGCCAGAGCATCGGGAAAATCTCACTTGCCCAAGGTTTAGCTGAACGTTATTTGAATATCTGAAACTAAGGAAGGAGGTAACAATGGCTGGGCTAGATTGATGGACTGGAAACCTGAAAATGGGAGCACTGGTTTAGCATCAGGTGGGGTGGAAGTAGAAGGTCCTTTGTTTCTGACCACGAATACGCCAAGTCACAGGTGTTTTGTATTTGCTCAGGATTTTGCTGGACAGAATGCAAGGCTCTGCAAAGCTGGTAGGGGAAGTCAGCAACACCTTTCAAAGATGGATGAAAAAATCTAACCTGGTGAAAAAAGAACCGCTGTGCCGTTCAGCCATATAGATCTGAGTTTTTAAAAGTATCGAGTTTTAACTTAATTTTCAAGCTTTTTCAGCCTATAACTGGAATGCTTTACTCTTTGTTTTCCACCTGTAATTGTGAATTGTTTTTCAAAGGAAGGTAAAAATCAGAATTCCCATGGAAGTGAGGTGAAACTGTGAGATTACAGTTTATTTTTTTCATTTATAATCCCAGAGTTCTGTTAAGCAATTTTTCACCCTAAACTAGATTTGATGACTTTATGGTTAAGCAATCAGTTATTGAATCCTACAGGTAAAACCAAAAATACCACTTTATGTAATTAGCTCAGGACTAATTATAATTTGTTATTTTTCTTCTACAGTAGTTGGGCAAAAAAGCTCTTTAGCCAAGAGCCATGTAAAGAGAATAGGTGGGATTTTTCTTTTCTGCTAAATTTATGAGACGAAAGATGCAAAAGGTCCAGGCTGCACAAGAAGTCAGAAGAAATGTGCGTTAATGGTTGCAAGGGTGAGAACAAAGAGATAAAACGGGCTGTAAAATGCCTGCATTCTGCTCAGAAAACAAACCAAAGGAGGTGAAGTCCTACAGAGCATGATACCACTGCGAACTGTGGGCAGCAGATGGTTCTGGGTGCGATCTGAGTCTCACAAATGCGAGTCAAAGCCTTGACTGCACAGCCTGCCTCAAGTCTGTACAACAGAGAGAGAAAATATCCCCAGAGGACGGGGCTGTTAAACACCCCCTCTCGTAAGGGAGCCCATTAATGTTTGGCACGAGCTCTCGGAGTTTACGGCTGCTGGGGAGTGCCAGAGGCCTCCTGCCTCTGTGTCACCTCCCGCCTCAGCAAACCGCCGGCAGATCCTGCCCTGCCTCACGAACGTTTGAAAAGGCACTGGGAAAACAGAGGCCTTTCAAATGCCTCCTCCGAATTTTTACTGCCGGACCTGGAAGCAGACCAGATCCAAGGGCAGCAGCTCCAGCCCGGTACGGTGAACCCAGGTGAGCGCTGCCCCAGCGGGTGGCGGTGGCAGCTCCATCCCCAGCCCGGCTCTGTCCCCAGCCCGGCTCTGGGCAGCTGTTTGTTGTCAGAGCACAGAGCACGAGCCCTGGCACTTCTCCTCCCCGCTGGCCCCTGGATGGCTGCTCAGCACATCGAGGTAATTGACTCATCTTGGCTCAGTCATAACCTCAATCAGCTGGACCATCTCATTTTCCCCACAGCCAAGGAATCCTGCCGCTCTTAATATCAGGGCAGCAGCCAACCTCTTTTTGGAGGGAAGCTTATTGCAGAATATCCCTCTGTATCCCTGGGAATTAACTGAAAGCTTAAATGTTTCTTTCGAAAGAAAACACTTTTTCCAAGATCGGGGGAAAGAAAAGCTCACTTTCTCCTGCTTTTGTGAAAAAACCTCTGAACAAAACGCCAAACCTCAAAACAACACTGGGGAAAAGTGAAAGGAAAAAACATTCTGGGTTAAACATGACCCACATGACACTTGCTGAATTCACATCAAAATTTTCGTTCACTGGATTTGAAATCCACCGCAGCTTGCTCTCATCTGATGGCAAAGATTGCAAACTGGAGATCTCCATTTTAGACATATGCATGGCTTGAGGCACAGGGATTCAAGGAATCCGTGTCAATGAAAGTGATGGTCTTTGCCTTGCCTCTCTGAGAAAATAACACTGTAACCCCACTGCCCCACACCCAAACTGTGGCTCTGAATGCAGCAAACCTTAATCAAACCTTAATAAATATTGAAGTGAGCAAGTACTTCTACAAACTTCACAGTCACCTCAGTTATAACTGAACTTGGGAGTTCCATGGCACACTATGTTATTTTATTCTGGATTTTCATTTAATTCCATAAATAGAAGTTCAACAAAAATAGACAATTTTAGGAATTTATATTGATGCCAAACCATAATTTTACCTAAAAATCGGATTATCACAGACTTTAGGGAATTTGGTGGCTAACACCAGTCACTGAGTGAATGCAAGTTTCCAAGCAATTCCTGCCCTTTGCTTTGCACTTTTCTGGTGTGATTTTGACAGCAAAATGGTGCCACAGCAAGGGCAGCAGCAATTCTCCATGAGCCAAAGGCAGGGAAGCAGCAGGGACACCACTGCAAGGTTGGACCATCCTGGTTCAACCAATATCTGCCAAAGGCTGATCTTCAGAAGGAGAGAAACCTCTTTCCTCCGAACAGGGCAGAGATCTCTGCTCTGGACCGTTCATTTCTCTGTCAGGAACAGCTCCCCGTGAGCTACCCTGTTCCTGGGCAGTCTGGCGTGTGCTGTCCCCTCCCACAGCTCCTCGGCCGAGCCCCCATCACTCTGAAACTCACGTCCAACACCCACCTTTCCCCACTCTGCACAGACTGAGTGCTGAGCAGTGGGGTGGCCACATCCCAGCCCTGCTGTGCCCATCCAGGCGTCCCCCAGCCCCACAGATCTGGCCCCCGTCTGGTTTGGAAGGAGCACAGAGCCAGCCAAAACGACATCCTGTCACAGCACTCGGTGCCAAAACATTTCAGTCAGGCTCTGGTATGCGCTGTAACACTGGCATGTATAATTACAACTTAGAGAAGAAAAACAGCTTTTCAGCTGGTGCAGTACAGAAAGGAAAATAATAATTTCCTCCAGAGCACTAAGCCTGGGGAAGATTATCTGCTCCCTCTGCCGCTGGCTTTTTTATTTGGGAAAGAAGAGACAGGAGAAACTCTGCTGATGGTTCTGCAGACTGTGGTGCTCCTCACAAGCTTTTACCCACATAGGCTCTGGCCCTTCCACAGCTGCTTCCTCTGCTCCTCACTCCCAGTTTGTCTCTTGGAATTTCAAACTAAGAGGAACTTGGTTCCTGGATGCAGTTGGTGGTGTGGTACTGTTCCCGTCCCTTTTCATCTGTCCTTTTGTGTTTGTTTTCATCTTGCAAGAACCCCTACTCTTTATGCTCATCCCTCTGCAAAACTTTCTAATTCAAGTCCACCTGAAGTGGGGGCAAAGAGATAAATACATTCAGACTTTTACTCTGGAAAATGTCCTTTTCATCATGTCTTTTTGCCCTTGACTTTCCCATATTTGCAGTAAATCACTGGCAGCTTTTTCCTTCCAGTCTTCTTCAATTATAGTCTTATAAGATGATGATAACCTCCCTAAACATACACATCACACTGATAAAATTTAAGTTCTGAAAATATCTTGAGGAATGCTGAATCCATCCTTTGGGCTGGAGGACCTAATTTCTTCTTGTGCCACATGGAATTTCTTTTTGTTAAGTCACTTATGTGATGTCAGGTGCACATCCAACTCTATCAGAACACGTTTCTGCAGTTACGGGGGTAAAGTTCTGGAACCGACCATGCAAAGTGGCCACTAAGAGATACTGAAATCTTGCAAAGGGATTATCAGGGGTACCAAACAGTATCATTGTTCTGCAGCTCACAGAATTTCCCTCTGAGGCATCTCAAACTTTATCACAGAAAACGCTCACTAAATGATGATTACTTTCACTTCGGTTCTGCTAGGGAATCTAACTGAGGTGAAAAAAAAGACTGGAAACCTTCCAGTGGGTTTTCTGATGGAAAAACACTCCACATGTAAAAATCAAAACATTTGGTGGGAATGTGTTGATTTCAATGTATTTTTGATGGGTTTCTCCTGTAAACGTGCCCAGCTCCTCTCTGATGTACTGCCAGCCTGGCTGTCTGTTGTGCAAGCCCAACAGCTGTCTACCTGGTGGCCTTCCAGAGCCTGCAGGCTGTGCGGGGAGCCAGCAGCACCGGGACTCCTCAGCCACAGGAGAACAAAGCACATTGTTCCTCCTTGGTCCTGCTGGGCACAACACACAGCCCTGTCCTGCTCTGCTCCAGGCACCGCCAGGAACTGTGCTGAGAACCTGCACAGCAGACACTGCAGCAGAAAGGGCTGCTCATGCTCATGGTGCAGGAGATCACATCACTAATCACAATTAGCAGCTCACAGTAATTACCTGAGTACTCCAGCCTGCATATCTACGTGCAAATACTGCTCAAAACCTGTGCCAGCATACACACCCTCACACATGCACGCATGCAAGTTTAAGGAACACATTTCATCCTCTCCTACATAAGATGAGGTATTTGTGGTGCAGCATTCTGAAATCTAAGCAAAGAAGCTCCAGAAGTTGGCATTATTTCCAGTTAATCAGTATGAAATCATTATAGCTTTGCTATGAAAATGAAACAACCCTAGTCATACAAGATACATCATGACACAGAAAAATTAGAAAACACTGTGAGCTCTGCACAGCAAGATTTGTAAGCCTGCCAGCAGAATCACAAACTCGCACAGCTCTAATTTGTCTAGGAAAAAAGGGGTGTTTAATTGCTGTGCATAATAAACACACAACCGTCAGAAAGCAGCCACAGATAACATGCACGAGTAGATTCCAGCTGTACTGCTAAGGAAACATAAAAGCGATTTCTTTTATATCTTGATCTTAAGTCCAATAAATCACATTAAAATAAAATGACCAAATTTCCCTAAGTGCTCAGCACTCAGCAGCTCTGGCTGGCCTGGCCACTGAGCTCTTTTGGAAACACATTGATTTCATTTAGGTATCTGCAGGGTACAGAGTGCAGTGTTACCTGAGCTTCCACGGGCTCCACAAGCGAGAGCTGTTTACTTGTTCAATTAGCCCACATAAAGCCAAGCACCTGAACTAGTTTATTGAGAGCTAACTCTGATCAATCTTATCTCTGCTCCACGTGCAAACCCCCTAAGCATCAGCTGATTGCTTTCAAAAGCCTGCCCAGGTTGTGTGGCCTAATGAGAGCCTCCAAGGACCAACCCTCGTATAAATATCCAGCCAGAATTTCATCTTTGCTCTACCCCTAACAGCCAGCACAGAGCACCAGAGACCCACTGTGTACATGAATTGCTGTGTTATGAAATCATGTTTATAGCTCAGAGCTATTTTTTTCCTTTCCCTGCAGAGGCTGATGGGGAAATACAAGGGAACTGGTCTGCTGGAAAAGGAACTGGTCTGCTGGAAAGGAGGTTTCTTTGAGGGGCTGGGAGGGGGTGACACCAGCCTGCAGCTGGCCTAACATCAAACTCTTCGTACCCACTTCTTCTCAAGCTCATCTTCTATTGATAGCCAGAGAGGAGAGGACATGTACACGCAAACCATTCTTGCAGGCTGGGAAGTGATCCAAGTCACAATTTAATCCATTGTGAGTGTCCATCTCAGTGAATGCTTCGGGTTACTTTGGATCAGAGTTCCATTCTATGGTTTGCAGCGTTTGAGTTTAAATTGTTTTTTCTGTTTGCAATCATTAAACCTTACTTTACTGATAATGGAGTTGTCTGAGATTTTATTGAATCTGGAATTCAGAAATTACAAGCCTCTCCAAAGTGCTGATATTTTTTCCCTCTAAGACAACTTTTAATTGAATAATCACTTCCTCATTACCTTTCTTTTTCTGCCCGACTGGCTTCAAGAATGAAAATAAGAACTATTCCTTCCCATACTGAGATGACAAACCGCTATTAGAGACTTTTATTCAAGTTTTCAGACACCTTGGGGTTTATCACTTTTCACAGAAGTCCTGCTTTGTACATGGCATTCTTATCACCTGCAACTACCCTTTCTATACTGCAAAGCACTCCTTACATTATAGTCAACACAAAAATTTGATCTCCAATTCCCCTAAAAAGCAATGGGGCAACCAATAAAGTTGAATACCTTGTGATTTTTTTTCTACTTATTCACACTCAAGGATTTGTGTGAGAATTCGACTACTGTTTACTTGATTCAGGAAGAAAGCTGGGGACCTGCAGGGTCTCCCGAAAGAAAAACATTTAAAATTAGCCGGCTGCCATGTGCTCGAAATCCATAGCAGAGATGAGAACTCGGCTTGCTTTTGTGGTCAAGTGCACAAGGTCCAGCCTCATCCTCACTGCTATTTATCTAAATACTAATAACATAACTAAGATCTTTCCACTGCTTCAGAATTTACATCAATCTAACCAAAAATAACACCAGAAAATCACGGTACTTTAATTGCTTCTTCCCTTTAAAGCTGTGGGGTCCACAGTTTGAATAAAACCCGTGCACAACCGAGAGGCCATTTCTCTCGATGATCACAGTGATGAAAAAAGCTTTACCTGAACACAAAAAAGATATTGCCATCGTAAATACAGATAATAAATAAATTCGTCCTTTGTTCTAGTGGAAGGTGCACAGTTGGAGAAAGGAGAGGCTTGGGACTCTGTTATTTAGTGCAGGGGACTGCTGAGCCATCTGGCCATGAACAGACAGCATCCTCTCCCATTTGTGCTGGAAAAATCTCTGTGCGACATCTTGCTGCATCAAGGTTGGTAATGAAAAACTGACTGGAAGAACTGAATATAAAAGCCAAGTTGGAGAAAGTTATTAAGAGAAAATCTTAATAGAGAAAATGCTCACACAAGAGAATATTATGATGCTAAGGATGTAGAGACAGATACAAATGGTGCCTCCCTAATCTCTTGCATAGTCAGAGAGTGAGAACATATTTATACGAGCCAGTGCAGCTGAAACTTTGTCTTTGACCACAGAAAAAGTACTTTATCTCATATTGGTTAGCCAATGGACAAAATATTAAAAATAAACCTCAAATGAAAAATATACTTTAAAATTTTGAAAAGTTATCAAAGTGTGAATAATAAGACCTGATAAGAAAAGCTGAGTAAAGCATTTGCCAGAATCACTCATTAAAAAGCTGTCATTAGCCACTGCCATATCGCAAAGCAGAGTAAGAGAAGGCAGCAATGTTAAACTACTTCTAAGCATATTTTAAAAACATGAAACCAAAAAAAATAATAACGAAATGTAACTCTATTGCTAAAACAGGTGTTAAGTTGCCACAAGTAATATAACAAATATAGAAAATACATATTTTTTAATGAAGCCAAATTTCTTTGAAACTTGGAACTTAGATTTGCTCTGAGAACTGACAAGCAGTTAAAGCATTAATGTGAGAGGATTCAGGCACCGGAAGCGTGAAATCCGTGTTTAAGCATCTAACCTGTGATTCAACCTTCTATCTCCCTGACACTATTTCTGTGGCAAATAGATCACTGTTACGGGATTTACATAACTGATCTGTGTATGAGCAGCCAGCTAAAATAAAATGTCGCACTGCCTTTGTCAGAAGTGGGAGAACACACACTTCCCTTTGCAAATCAGGGAGCAAACACCAGATTTAAAGCTGCATCTCAGAGTCCAAATGAATTGCAGCAGGTTGTGCGGTCAAACGCATAAAGGGCTAGAAGTCTTCTAATGACTTTACAAGTCATCTTAAAGCCATTCAATTTAGATAACCTTTTCAGAATAATGGCTTCTAAAGCTGCAATTCAGCACAAATCTGGCAATTTTACCGTGCAGCACATCCACATCTTTGAGAAATGATCAAGGAAAGATTAAACCACTCCACAATAGGATAAACTATTGCTTCAACTCGCAGCTTGAAGTGAAGTATTATCAAGATCATCTTGAAGAACCCCACTTTACTATTTAGATTCTCTAGTACCCAGAATGCTTCTTTAGGTTTATCAGATTTACAATAAGAGGGAGAAGGGAGATTTAGTAAGTCAATAGTGCTTGCTAAACTACATTTCTCAGGCTGAGTTACAAGCACATTATGCTGTATAAATTAAACTGGACTGTCAAGATAAATGCATAGGCAATACGGTGCTATTTGTAAGTAAATGCCTCTTTATGTTTAAACAGGTTCTTATAGACCAAGAGGCTGAATCTCTTTTTCCTAACAACATTATAAATCTAAAAGCCAAAGGAATAAAATGAAAAGGAAGTGGGCCCTAGGTCTTTGTGAAGGATTGATGACTCAGGCAGTACTAAGTCTACCAGAAATGATTCTTTTTCTTGCCTTTAGTTGGCTTTTGTCTAATCATCATGGGGAGCAGGGGGAGGGAAGACAGGGAGAAGGGGAATAAAGAAAAAGCAATTTTAGCCTTTTACTCCTTCTTTTAGGAAAAATTGCCTTACTTACCGGCATATCATGAGATACAGATAGCACTAAGTCAGCAAATTACTTGTTCTGCTGGATATGCTGTACTTACCGTGATTCACCCTGCCACTTACAGTGAAATGACACCCTATCGTAGCAGAATGACTGCACTCCGAGGCTGCAGAAACATTCAGCAATTATCACCAGCGAGAAGGGGGCATCTGTTGGTAAACTACATAATAACAGTCTCCCACCCCAGTCCCGAAAGCCTGTCATCCATCTCTGCCCACTGAGTGGAGTGCTTCTGCACGGAGACCTGGCAGGGAATGAATCGGAGCCCACAAACGACGAGCAGGATGCAGCACCTCAGACCCTGCGGGACTGGGGCCCTTCTCTGCAGCCTGCTCTCGGCCCTGCTTGATGGGGCAGCATCTTTCCACTTCTGCATTAACCCACCCAGTTAATGCCTGCAACAGTAATTTCTGTCAGCTACCTGAAGGTGCTGTAGCAATTCAAACAGGCAAGCAGTAAAAAGCATCTTTGCAGCAATAAAGCACATAAAAGGCACTAATGCTGTTATTCAGCACGAAGAAAACCCAGAGTCAGACAGATGTGGTCTCAGATTCTCTTTTTGAAGGCGGTGGGCTCTGCTGCTAAGGTTGGTGACTCCTCTGGCATTCAAGAACAAACCTACAAACCTTGTTGACAACTTCTGAACAAGCCACAGAAATATTAAACGTCAGCAGCCGGGCTAGGGGCTCTGTGAGGGGAGCCTGGAGCTGCCCAGTGCCAGGCACAGCCCATCCTGGTCACCCCCGAGCCTCAGCCAGGCCTGGGACACCTCAGGGAGAAGGTGCTCCAGAAAGGACAGAACCTGCCCAGGCCCACCAGCTTTTCCATCTTCTTCTCTCCCCCACCGTGCTGGGGGGAATAGAGTGCATGGCAGTGTGGGCAGCTGGCAGAGAGCTCGAGTCAACCCACCACATCACTGACAAACTGCAGCTGAACAGGAACATTCGGTACTGAGCTCGGTATCTGTAACCGTCATTATTTAACAGGGAAAGTGGCCAGAGGTGGGCTTAAACCCACTACACTTGCAGGATTTAGGCTGTGTCTTTTTCCTCTCCTTTCCCAGGCCTGACTGTTCAATACTAACAGCAAAGATGTGATGCAAATGTTCAGATTTGTGTTGGAACAGAACAGCCATAGGCAGTAGTTCTGCAATACAGTTTATGCCTATGAGAAGACACCGTTTTCATTTTAAAGATCTCTGTCTTCTTTCATCAGTTAAATATTTGATTTCCTGGTAAGAAAGAAAAGACTCATTCCTTACTGGAACAAGTGCACAGATTGAATAAACGGGGTGTTTCTGTAATTGCATGAGCTGTTTGGGCACCCCAACAAGACAAAGTTTCCGTGCAGTGCCTGTAGAAACAGATTCATTTTGTCATTTTGAACGATTTATCAGGAAATTCAGCTTTTCTCCTAGTGTTTTTGTCTCACTTTGTGCACTTGCTATGGAAACCAGTTAAAAGAAACCATTTCTGCACCCCCCTCAATATCTAATTGTATTTATATTTCAGTCTGTTTTCATCAAGGCATTTTCACCCAGTACATAACTCCCTCAGTAGCAGTTCCAGCTAGAAAGAGAGGAGGTGAGTGGGCCCTTCATAACAATCTGTAAAGGTGCCACTTTTTATCTACTGCCCTTTGATAAGAAAGCCAAGATTTCCCACTCAGCTGATTAAAACTGAGTGGCTGCATAAGATTATTATAATCTCATCTATTACTCAAACAAAATGGTTACCTACTGCATCATAGTGGCTAAGAAGAAAAAAAAAAAGGCTCCTTTCTATGTTGAGAGTTAGTAAATTGTCAGCTTTCCCACATTTAGTTCATCATTAAGTCACACAAGGAGGTGTCTCTGCTGTCATGTGGTTCCACCACCAAGTGGAAACATTTTGTGCTGTCTACAGTTGGCACTACAACTGGGTAAAGATAAAAGATGAGTTAAGATCACTTCAGTGCTGCAAGATGGCTGTGGGCAGCCTGTCCCATCCTGCACTGCTTTCAGAAGCCCAGAAAAATTTAAAAACAATGAAAAGCACCACTAGCATTTTCTAAAGATGCCATATCATCATTTTCTAAAGACACCATATCATCATTTTCTCGTGATCGAGTTCTCCCACGGAACTCACTAGAAAGGTGCACAGTGCACAGTACAAGACAAAAATAGAAAAGCCATGGGGGTTCAGCCACTGCACAGCAATGAGACCTGTCACTGTCCTTCTGCATGCCCAGGATGCCACCTGGATCTTCTGGCACTATCTGGGCCATATTTCTGGTCTGAAAATGAAGATGCAAAATTTTTTTTTTNCAGGATGATGAAATGTACCTTTCAGCTCTCCTGGCCTGTCTCTCACCAGCAGCCCGTGTCTGGTTTTGTACCATGCTGTACCCCAGTGCGAGAGCCAAGGGAGGAGCTGCCAGGATCACACTCAGAGTGTGAGATCACCCTCACAGCTGCTCATCTGCAGCCTGCCACAGAGGTCGTGCTGGGAGGTGCCCCATTTCCCTCAAATTTAGCTCCACCTCACACCTGAAAGTAAAGATGCATCCTTGGCATGCACGGATGGCCACACAAAAGTAAGTCATGGGCATCAGTTTGTCTGGGGTTCTCTATTTCCTAAAAGGGCCCAAGATTCCCCATCTTTAACACGCTGATGTCTTTCACAGGGTTTGGAAAGTGAAAACTGATGATGTGATAGCATTGTTCACGCTGTATGCAGTTTCTAGCAATTTGAAAACTGTAGTCTTGAACCACAGCTTCTGTAAGACTCGGAAATCACGAGAACAACTGGTTTCCATTTTCTGTCACATTAAGATATCAGAATAGTTGGAGAGGAAGAAGGAGCAGCCTTAACCCATCCAGCTCAAGTTCTGCAGGCAGAGAGATAGGACTTTAGTGACAACAAATGTTTTGTAGTCACATCAAATGTAAAAATACCACAGCTCTCTGTACAGAGCCTGAAATATTTCTGTATTGCTCTTTATATATTAGTGGAGATGCTTGCATAACAAAAATCCCTCTTTAAATTCCACAGTCAAAAAGTGATGCTCTTCAAGAGAATACGACTTCACTTTGACCTGGACATTATACAGCAACCTAGACATTTAAATTCCTGATTCTTACTACAGAATCATGTAATTCTAGTGCTGAGATGGCAGCTTGGCTTTCTGTAAGACCTCAAAGGAGGAAAAAAAATGTAATTCCTGATTAAGTTGAAGATGCTAAACAATTTTTAACTGTCTGGCTACCAGAAGCAGAAATGGAATCTGTAAAGGAATAGCTGTAAAACTTCAGTGTGCATCTAGCAGGAGAGAAATTCCATCCCCTGATCTAAGGTCTGATCCTGCAGTGCCCAAGGCATCTTTCCAAGGGGTAGAAGAATGATATTCCAAAACAAAGGGTTGTGATTTTTCTTTTTCTTATAAAAGTTAATATTTATTACCAGGCTTTTGCTGACAGAATGCTCTTTCTTTATCTGTCTTCTTGCTCAAAAATAAAATAACAATAGGTTGATATCTTGAGGTGATATAAATAAATCCATTCATTACCTAGTAGCAATTTCCAAAACTTCGACTGGCTCACAGCAAGAATGCTGGGATGCACCTGGAAAGGCTCAATCTAAGGCAGGTGTGACTGCAGGACCACTGAGATCTCCAGATTGCAGAGGTTCTTTCCAGTGTGGGCAGCTCAGCATCCTTTATAGAGGCACTTACAAGCACAGCCTGAACCATCCTCAGGACATCTCAAAAAATGACAGAAAACCATGGGGTTTTCTTCCACCTCCATGTCTGGGTCTTCTTCTTTAGATAAGAAATGGGGACCATTTTCTCTCCGTATTTTCTAGAGTAGTTTAAAAACCTGGGATTTTTTTATTCCTTATATTTTAAGTGTCAAATTCTAAGTCAAAAACACTTTCAGTGTCTCCTGTTACAGCCTGAGATGTGTTCTTATACACTTTTTTATTTTTCCCCTAGCGTCTGTATTGACAGCTGTTCAAATAGTGCCAAAACTCCTCAAGTTTCAAAGTTACGGTTTTGTAACCAGGTGCAAAAGTTGTCCCAAAGTAACATTTAAACACCGAGGCTACAAAACGAATTTTTTTGTTGATTGTACATAGATTTAAAGAGCTCAGTCATCCTTTTGTTCTGCAGAGTGCTGAGCCACTCTGAGCTGCAATGAACCTTTAACTGCTCTTGTGCTGCAAAGAGCCATCCCAGTGTAACATCACTCCGTTTGCGTGGAAGTGATCCCAAACTTCAAACTCTTTTCTTGTCACCTGCTTTGTTAAACTGACACTGAGAGGATCTGTTTACACTTTTAAAACACTTCACAAGCAAAAGCTGGTAAACAAACCATCCTTTTCCACTGTGTAAGTGAAAAGATCTCTTTTTAAAAAGAGCAGAGTAATGAAGAATTAGCTAAATTATTTAATCTCATAACAGTTTCTGATGTTACCCTGTACTAAAATGAGTCGTTTTACCTCGAGCAATGCTGATATTGGAGAACTATCATTAACTAAAGAAGAATTGCACTCAGTATCTGGGCTCCAACTCTACTGATAAGAGGAAGAAGAAAGCATTCAGGCATTGCAACAGAAGGAAAGAATGCTCTCAAATCTGCTGTTGGTATCACGAAGGCTCTGCAGTGTCCCCTTCTGCTGACATTCCCCAGGCAGCAGGAGCAGCTCGGGTCCAAACTCTGCTATCAGATGGGCAGCACTGCCACATCTGGGCTCCCACTACCCCAAACCCACCCCTGCACTTTCAAAGAATTCACCTGAAGTCCCGGGTTAATGAGCGGGAGGAAATCACACTGCACTGTATCTCTCCTGCACAGTATTTTAGCTTTATTGTACTTCGTCTGTTTAATTTCCGTCTGAATAACAGTTTCACAACTCAATCACAACCCAGATTAATTTAATTAAAAAGTGAAAGTATCACGCTGTGTATCAAAAGCACATTGCCACCAAGATACTTATCTTGCAAGCCAACTATTGAAAACAAAGTCTATCACCCCTGGAAATCAAAATACAAAGTAAAGACAATAAATCACTTATCCTCATTTGCTCAGATACCACGTGAACAATTGATGCAACACAATGTTCTCTTACTCTCTCAGCCAAAATATCGGAAGCCTTTTTAAGGCCTGCTTGGTAAAACTACAAGAATATCATTGATAGAGAAGAAACTCAAGAGAAATATGTTCAGCTGATCTCTCAGAGTTCATTTCTGTTCTCTTCTGCACCTTTTGGCAGAATGGAATCAGCAGGGAACACACGTCACCTTAATGAGGTCTGCTCCTAAACCTACAAAGGCGACTGGCATGTTTTTCAAAAGCAGCAGCTTTAAATACATAAAGTAGTGTATAGCTGGAAAAAAACTGAAAGGAGGAAAAAAAACCAACTCTGTGAGGAATTTTGACAGATATATGTATCTCTGAAATTATTATGGAGACTTTAAATGATGGTTTGAACTCGAGTTCACTCAAACCATTACCTGGCTTACACACAGAAGTGTTCGACCATATAACTGATCAGAGAAATGAATGCAAAAGGAGGTCATGGTATTTATTCTGACTTGCACAGGAGAATTTCCATGATGATTTTATGACTTCATTGACAGATCTCTAATTACCTTCCAAAAGATGTCACAAAAGTAATGAATCAAAGGGAAGAAATCTTGTTGAAAGCATCTTAGAAAAAACATCTGAGAGTCAGGTAACTGGGTCAGGCAAGCGATGTGGGGGGTGATCTCCACAGTCTCAAACACTTAAGGACTAAAACTGCCAAAATTTACCTGATGATCATTTCTTCCTAAGCTGATGCAGGATCAGACTTCATTATTAGGGGAAATCAGATCTCTTGTTAGGGTTGAAGACAAACAAATGCCTTTACCCAAACTAGTGGCAGCAATTAGAAGTCGTTCCTTTGTGAAGTGCCAATTAACATTCTCTTATGTAAATATCTCTCCAAATTAGAAAATAAAGGAGCTATATCCCTCTGCCTCAACATCAGCCTCTTTCTTCCTATGGGAGACATGATGTCCACTGAGCTCCAGAAAAATCTTCTGATTCAGAATTTAGGTGCTGCAGCGCACTGTCCTATTTCCCCTGCCCTTAACCCCCAAGTGCTGGTAGAACAATTCAAATTAAAAAGCTCTCAGTCTTCTATGAAGCATGTTGGCCACGGGTAACAATGGGAAACAAACACCACTGCACTTAACTAAAATCAAAATGTTTTGTTTGCAGGGTTACCAGACAATCATTACATTAAAAACATTAAATTTGAAGATTCTGTTATATATAGCTCTGTGATAATAAAGAAAAAATAAAAAGAAAAAAAAAAAGAAAAGAGGAAAAAAACCACTGCTTTTTTTTGGCACAGAACAAACAAAAATAGCTTTCTGTATGAACTGGTGAAACTTGTGTTATTTTTCAGCACCCTTTTTTTGCTGAAAATTTCAGTTTAATCCTTCTCTCAAAGAGGTTTCCTACTAAGAGGTCCACTGCCATTTGATCTGCATGAAACTGGAAATGCATTACTAATTGAGACAAACTTTCAAGTGATGGATTACAAATTAATTTGCACTTTTCCATGATAATTTTATATTAATTCAATGCATCATATTAATTAAGTCAAAATTAAATTAGCTTGTAGAAGGAAAAGTTAAAATTAATTATTTTGTGGCGTGTTTCATAAAATTCATCAAGGAACTCTGGACTGAACTTTACCCATATTACATCACATTACACTGTTGATAAAGATGAAGAAATATCTGGTAAGAAGGAGGAGGTTTTAATCACAGAAGGCATGGTAAAGTTCATGTGACAAAAAGAGTTAGAGCTTAATTCCTGGTTGACACAAACATGGCTATTTGCTCAATGAAATATCAGTAAAGAACTTGGTAGATTAGGTAGGCTTAGGTAAAGGGTCAAGGAGATTAAACTCAAAGTCTCACTGCTTCCTTACAAGGCAGCTCACCTACTAAATCTAGTTGTTTCTGCTTGTTAGTACAAACCACAGAAAACTCCTCAGGTATTTGCATTCCCACAAAACTAAGAAATACCCATCGTGGGTAGTTCCATGGAAGCAAATGCTGTAAGAGGAAGAAAAGTAATCAGGAAGTGGAAAAAAACCCCAACAATATCTGATATGAGGCATGAGAGTATCATATCAAGAGAACACATGGAAAATGAGCAAAACTAATTACTTGAAAGGCAACTCCAACCCACAGGGCCTGGAGATTGCTGTTCACGTGCAGGACTGCATTTTATCACCACTTTTTGCTGCTCCAGCACTGAACAGGGAGCTCCACTGGCAGCCACCATAACATCCACCCTGCACTTTCGGGATTAACTGGCCGGCACCTACTGTCTTTGGTGATTGCTGCCCCTTGTCTGATATTGGTTTCACTACACTTTTAGTTCATTTAACCTAAATAAATTCTGTTCTCCCCAAAATGTCACATATCAATAGTCTTGTTTCAAGTGTGATTCTCTCATTCAGAAGTTTGACAATTCTTGTCCCTCAGAATTTCTAAATGTTGTGTAGGTTTGGGTCTCAAATTTCAAGTTTTTCATTGGAGTTGATATGATGACATTCTCAGTGGATAACAAGAAATTTCTTTCAAAGACCAGAAACAAATTCAGAGATCCGCTTCCCTCTTTACAGTGGAGTATATCAGAATAAAATCTGCTGAAGTGAATGGAGCTGCAGTGGTGAACTTCAAAGGGCAATCAGGGAGAATGGCAGACAGGGTTTGAACTGACTTCGCCTTCAGAACAAACAACACGGTCCAGCCTGAATCAAGAGCGTTTTCCAGTGTAAGATTCATAAAGTTTAGGACACAAACATTTTGGACAGTACTCAGTGTACTTATACAGCCTCATTTATTGCCTAATCTTTCATTACTCAAGTTCTACAGGTTATTAAAAAGAAAAAAAAAACGAAAACCAAAACACAGCGACTCTCAGAGAACTGAAAAGCCCGTCTGATTTCAAAAAGAGCTGAAACACGTCAGGATTTGCCAAAAACCATGATGAATTATGTGATAGGAAAGGACAAGGCACAGGACCCATGGAACACCTTACTCATCATCTCTACCTTCCTACACCAGTGGTGAACAAACAGCGTCACCTTCACGTCTGGACAGCAGCTAAATTAATTAAATGCTAAATCCTGGATTCTCTTTGGCCAATGGCACAGGAAAACTGCTGACCCTGCTGGCACAGAGCACTTGGGGGCCAGGAATGAATGCAGGAATTATTCATAGCCAGCGCTTCAGAGGGAGGAAAGGCAAAGCAGACCCGGCTCCCTGTCACAGCTCAGCCCCTGCCCAGTTCCGCTGGCTGGCTGGACAGTTTGTTTAAATGTAGATTAGTTATATTACAATTTCTATTCCTCTCCTAGCAAATGCATATGCATTTGCCCTGTGTGACCAGAGGAAGATGAGACCATCCTATTGCAAACTAATCTGGTGCTGCGTACACATTTCTGCAGAGGAAAATAAATCACTGAAGTGTGACTTCTGGGTAATATAGATGTGTTGTTCCCCTTAAAGAACAGAAGTACCAGCACTTCACATTCTGGGTGATCGAATGATACCCTTGAAAAGAAAACTGCAGCAGAGGATATCCAACAGAACTAAGTACGCTGAATGTTAAGTGCTGTTCCATCTAAATACAGGTAAAAGAATAGTTGCTTGGCAGCGAAAGATTCGTTTTAAAAAGGACACTGAGATATCTTCCACAATTTTTAACGATGTATTTTCTCACTTCTTATGACAAAGGATTTTTCAGAAGCTCAGGCATCCATTTTTCTGATGTATTTTCTGTCCATCACGGATACCTTTTCTATTTTGACAGTGTAAAACTGATTACAGATGATGGACCTCTGACATCTATATATCTGTTATAAAGCCAAACAGGCAACCTCTCATATGTGCATTGCAAATGTTGCTATTCCTTACACATTATTACAGGCAGGGATACATGGGAAGTTAACAATAAAAAAAGGTGTAATCCCTACGAGTACAGCGAGCACTGCTGACAAATCACATGTTGTCTCAAGAATACCAAAAGGCTTCAAATCAATATTCATAAAAATGTCTCCTTTGCCTCTTTAAAATACACCTTTAAGTAATCCAGATGCAGAGTCTGTAAATAAATTCAATCTTCTTGCAGTCAGACAAGTAGCAAACTTGAATTACTTTGTTCTTCATCTTCCCACCCATCTACTTAATTGTGGTTTCTCTTTGAATCTTACAAAAACCTAACCTATTTCTACTGAGATTTCACCCAAACTGAAGATAAGCACTTTTTTGGGCTGACTCTTTGCTTAAGCTGATGATAAGCTGAAAAGTACAGTTAGAATGCAATCAGGTCTGGAAATAATATATGGTGATTAGAGGTTTAAAAAACTAAACTCTCCCAGTTTATCCAGAACTGGGCTGATCACTTTTGCAGGTTTCTGTGGAAGCTGTTTATACTAGCAGCTCTCACTGTGGCACGGAGGGGCACAATTTTGTATTTCCTGAATCCTGCAAGGTGTGTAGCTTAAAATACACTTGTTGGCTAAAAGGCTGGGGAGGCCCAAAATCAGCTGTAAGCATAAAGAAGCAACTGTGAAATTGTCAGCTGGAGGTCAAAGCAGTTTGATTAAGGAGTGCAATTATTATTTCCTCTTATCCTGCAAACAACAGAATTTACCAGATCACTTTGTCATCAGCACACGTACTGCAAACAATAGGAAATGAATCTATCTATCCATCACTGATAAACAGATGTAGTGCAGATACATTTTGTCTGGCTCGTGATTACAATGCTCAGAACATCCTCCCCTTCTGCACATGACATTATTCCATTTGCCTCACTGAATTCTGTGCTTTGCTTGGAAATTAAATCAGGTCTTGAATTTGAAACCAGGACAATATTGAATCCTAAATCTATCAAAAAGAGCTGTCTCCTTAACTGAGCAAAAATTTCCATTTTCCCCTCAAACTATTAATATTAAGATACAATCACAAGAAAGGAAAAAAAAAAAAAAAAAGCTGAGCCGAGCTTTAGAATATATCTCTTCGCTGAATAAGGGACAAAAAGTTAAAAGCAGTAATTTAAGAAACTTAAATGTGACAGTGTGTGATAGATGTGAGTTGGCAAGGCAAGAAAATGAGAAACATTAAAATCATATATTAGAATAGATCAAGCTCTACATACCAGTTTATGTCAGCAAATTTCTTTTGATATGTCAAGTCCCTATAGGGCTGGGATTCAAGTATACTTTGAAGACGTATTTTAAAAGGAATATGTTTATGTTTAGAAACTTAATAAGATCATGTGTGTATGGAAGGCAAAGAAAAATAAAATTGAATGTAATACTGTTAAGTTCACTGCAAGGTTTCCCACTGTGTGGCATTTCTAATGTTTTTCATGTTCTTCAGAACATTTCAGATTCTTTTACTGATATAGTTCTCTGCTTTCCCAGGTACCAAACAGAATGCTGTAAAAGGCCATGTGGGATTCCATCCCCAGCCATTGCCTATCAAAAACCATACCAAGGCAGTGAATTGAAGCTTGGTCAAAGGACATCAAGCAAATTGAATTCAGGCATGCACCAGCTCCCCCAGGATGCTGTCAAAGGCTTTGTCACTACCAGCAGGGGAACAAAAGCCGTGTTCTAGTCAACACTGAGCCAGACATTTGCAGGCGGGCTGAATCCTTCTCCCTAACTACAATCCATAATATCATTGAACAGAAGGTCACTCAGTTATAAATAAATAGATTTGTACATTGAATCCTTGCCACCACTCCATTTTAAATACCACAGTGTGGACTAGCAATTAGACGTAATAGCAACGATTCTGCATCTGAGCTGCTCTCATTAAAATCAGAACAAGGACTGTTTGCACATTTTCACACATCAATATCGCTTCGGGGGGTGCCTTCTTGGCACCAGTCATGCAGGCCAAATGAAAGGAGGGATGGATCATGAGCAGAAACTTGGTAGTCCGAAGTCTGAAAAAGAAAAGGAGAGTGAAGTGCTGTCAGTGACGTGCAGCTGAGTTTCTCCAGCAGCATCAGGCAGAAATACAATCCTACTGTTCCAGCCAGAGAGAGGCCTCTACCAGCACAAAGAGGCTCCAGAATTTGTGTCTGCTCTGTACAAATACTGTTTACAGCACCAGTGGTGCTACCAGTGCTCCTGTAAAGTGCCTCCAAGATGTGCGATAAGATGCAGACAAACAGGGAAGCAACATACAGGGAATGAGGCGATCATTCCCCTAACACAGCACAGGAGGTGGGCAGCTGGAGCCAGAGAACTCAGTTTATTGACCACTACTGAGCTGCTTGTGCTTTGGATCATTCTGGAGGGTATTTGGCATCCCAGGAAACAGTAAAACACTGGCAAACCCCTCACGCAGCCCTAGCGTGGCGCCTGCCAGGTGCAAGGGGTGCAGGTGCTCCCAGACGGAGGGCTGTGCCTCCGCGGCACACAGTGGCACCAGCAGGGGGTTCACACAACGCTCCAGCCTTCTGCATCTTCAGCTGGGGAACACAATCAGGTGTGATCACGTGTTTGCAGTCACAGCAAGGTTACTGGATTCCCTCTCTTCTCTTTCCCTGTAAATGAAGGGCTCATTCCCCTGCTGGCACTCCACAAATAAACCTCCTGCTGGTACACAAGAAGGTTGATGGTTTACACCGACATGCAGAAAATCAGGGCTGGTGTGAAATGGCTTTCTTCCTCCTGACTCGCAGTGCATCCACACAAAGCCATTAGAAAGACTGATGTTTGGTAGCAATAGGGAAAGGCACAAATGCTTAAATGATTCTGAACCAAAGGTGAGCCAAAGGTAAATAGCATCTAGAATGACAGGGTGGACCGTATACTCCCTCAGCAGCCACCCAGACCCAGCTGCATCTCCAAAACCATCAACACAAGTGCCTGTGGACTCTGCCAGGAAGCCAGATGCCATTCTCTGGAAAACTGTGTTCTATAGCTTGGCATCTGGTAATTGTGATGTCCAGCCAGAAACTGTGAGGGGAGGAAAATATATTTTCTTCAGTAAACATTACTTCAGTGAACGACAAGCAACTGATCACCCCCATTTAAAAACGCCACTCTAAAGAAAGAAACATAAAAAGGCAGGAGGAAAGAAAAAAAAACCACAAAACACCATCCAACCCACAGAGACTTTATTAACACACACACATACAAAAAGAAATATTTCCTTGCATGAAGAATATGATAAACTCAAGCTTTCATTTCTAGGCTCTCATAAATGACACATTTTTAGGAAGGTTTTTCTCAAGCATCTGTAGAATTTGTTCAGTTCTTTGTTTTCATCCAAATAGTCTATTGGCAATAGGGGGGAAGGTTATGAGACAGTACCACTTTCATGGACCATCACCTCCCCCTGCCAACCCCTCCCCAGCTTTGATCTAAAAATGTTGCAATCAGCAGACCACTAGGAAGCCTTCCAAACTCCACAGTTGGATAACAACCAACCCTCTCTCATCTGCTGCATGCTGAAACCTCACACAGTTCAGGAGACCAGGATTTTTCTGTGGTGTGGCTGGAAATCAGACAATTCTATGCAAAAAGCCAAAGGGGGAATTCTCTTCTGCAAGAGTTTCACTGAAAAATTAGCCCGTTTCCAAGTCTGAAAGCAACCCTACAGTTACTGACAATCCTTTACTGCAGATGAAGTGTCCCTCAGTGTATTCCACCACCACAGGCTCACAACAAGCCTTCATCCATCACAGATAAATGATAAAAATTAGATGATCATAAAATTTTCCTACAAACTCCATCAACAGTGAATCTCAGATTTGCTTATAACAACTTCCAACTGCAACCATAATATTCAAACTCTCTCTGGAAATACACTCCCTGCAAGGCAGTCAAAACCTTGGACAACTAACAGGTATCTCCTCATGTTTAATCAAGAAGTATTTCTGGGAATTTTAAGAGCAAAACTGTAGCTCTGGCATCAGCACCGTGCAACACCAAAATCTGCTTTGTTTCAGGAGCAGACTGTCCACTGGGCTGTGAATCAGCACCATAATTTTATTTCCAGTGCTGGTCCAGCTAGTAGAAAGGCAGCCCAAGCCAGCTCTGCCTGTGGTGCGTGTTGTTCTCAGGTCACCTTGGCTTAACAAAGCATCTGCATCGAAGAGGAGTCCAGGGCCAGGCCTCCCCCATCTGGGAGGAAGGACACTGGTTTCTACTCCAGCTCCTAAGCCCTGAAGAGCAAATGGCTGCACTGCCTCTCCTGCCCTCATGTACCACAAGATTTGTCAATATCAGAATGTAAATCATCTAACATCTTTTCTTTCCTACGTGAACATTCTAAATTTTTGTTCAAAGCCTTATAGAAAGCCATGTTGATCTCTTCAGGCTTTGAATCAAGCAAGGATATTTCCAGTTATAAATATTTCTGTCTGAAATATTTTAAGTAAAAGCACCAGATCAGTAAGTCTAGCCCTTTGTAAATTTATTAGAGTATAATATGAACCATGTCCTCCTTAATTTGAAAAAGTGTGAAAATTCTTTTCTGGTCTCTCTGCATTTTCCACATAGTTTGCTGCATTTGCATTCAGAAAGAAATCTGTACATCACTGCTGTAAAACAGAAAAGATTTAGGAGACACAGATATCCTTTAAACTGGGACTGTAGCTCGTGTCATTTCTTATACAGCCAGAGCCAAACTGCACCCCGGGAAACTGTTAAAGTTATTAAAACTTATCAAAATATATCAGACTGCAAAGTAAGTGTATTTCGATGTGTAGGGTTTCACAAATCGCTCAGAAACAACAGCTAGCACCACTCTAGAGCCTGTTATACACACACACACGTACAGAGGCTGCAGGACAGCAAATGCCACCAAACATTTCTGCCATCAGCAACCAGATAAGTACAGCTCTTACAGTGTGAAGCCTAAAACAGGACACCAAGTTTAACTCAAAGACCTCTTGTTGCTCAGTTAGTGAGAAATAAAGTTGAATTTAAGCATTCATCTCACTCCAAGTGTGAAAGTTCTAGTTCTGTCATTTGTAATGAAGTCGCCTAACAAGGGATAAAAGATTATTGGCAGGAAAAGACAACTGCAGTGCATTAAAAGCAGATTAAGGTTGTAAGAAAAGGCAGTGGCAGGAAGAAAATTCACAGTTAAGGGGAAAAGGCTCCATATGTCTTCTAACACCAAGATACAACTGGGGGCACCGAGGAAGTCATTAAGGAGAGACCCCATTGCGTGCTGGAATTATGAGACATATGGCATGTTTTCCCTAAACTGTGGATTTTCTTGATTATCTACCATCAGCACACAATTCTAATGTTTTTCAAAAACCAGTTTTTAAGGAGCAAAAGCAATAACCTAGAGCTACACTAGAAGTAGTTTGCTTGTGCAAGGGGCATTGTATTGTCTGCCTGTATCCGTGAGACAAACCGAGCACTAGAAAATTCAGTAATATCCACGTGCAGTAGCACAGCTCAAGCCACACTGCCAGGAAATGAAAGAGCAGTAACAAATTTTGCTCTATTCCATGCTTCCCATCTAATTTAGGGACAATTTCCAAGTTCTAAGGAGGTTATGGAGGTAAAAATCCCTGATGGTGACACTACCACCACCCGTGTGGTAGTGGCTGGTGTCACACCCTAACTTGAGAGGGAACCAAAGCTCACAGTAACATTTGAACTGGTCACCTAAAGCCCTGATAACCCTCTAGAAAGTGCTGGAAACATCCAGGGCCCTCAAATGCTGACATAATCACTTTAAAAAAATTAAAATGGCGTGCCCTGGAGAGGCACATTTATTAAACAACCATCTAGTCTTTTGGACCGTTGGATCTCCCAACTCAAGCCACGCCACCTTATCCAAGGAGCTCAATTTTTGCACTACAGCACCAAGTGTGTAAGGGCATATCTCATGGATCTCAGGCTCTCATGGAGCAAACACGTGCCGTGGTAAAACAGGCGCTCGGCCACCATTCAGAGACCCCTCTGGATTCAGTGTTTCACGTGATGATGGTGCCACATATCCCAGCAAGATCACACAGCAAGGATACCCGAGATGGGGATGGTCCATCCACACATGGCAAATGACCGGGCTAGCAACACCCAAAAAACTCAGAATTCATGGCTGAATTAATGAATGTGTCCAAACCAATTGTCCATAAATACAATATACTTCAAGTTATCATACCTTTTTTTGTATGAATCTCTTTTATAGCATTTATTATTTTCTACTCATTTGGGCAAAATCGATTTTCATCTATTCCACTAATATTGCATTAATAATCTTTTAGCACCATTTTAATTTTTAAGCAAATTAACATAATGAACTGCACTTGAAAACTATTCACAATTTCATTAAGATATTTATTTCAATTTGGTAATTGAATTCATAATAAGTCTATAAAAAAAATCTATTAAAAAAACCCCTTTGTATTTCCTGGCACATCTTCCTTACTACAAATAATCTTACTGAAGTCAAAGGTTCACCCTAAGGACTGTGAGTCACTGCCAGGATCTGACCTGAGGATGAAAACCAGTATTTCAGACTGTAAACCAGTCATCATCTGTGGCACAGGAGCCTTCAAATACTGGTGAGGCCTCCCACATGGCATGGCAGACCTCCCTAAGGCAATCACACCACCAGAATAACTTCCAGCCCCTCAACACAGAGGCTGAAATGCTGATTTAACTTGTTCTTTTGCTCTATGACTAATGCCAAGTTAGCTCCTAGAGAGGCACTGCTGATCCAAGCAGAACCATCATGTTTTCACTGAATTTGAGCTAAACTCCTTCCATGCCTTTGGAAAGCTGTCTCTGTGAGTGAGTTTCTCCTCTTTCAGCTGTGTGTGTGTGAGGCTGGGGCATGGTCCGAGTCCAGCACTCCCTGACCAGGTTCTTTTAAGCTGTTCCACACATGGAAGATGCACTCTTCAGTAGCAATTGTGCCCACTTGAAGTTACACGGGACTTGGCTTGAAGCCAGCTCAAAACCCTCCAAAATCCATGTTAAATGCTGAGGTTTTATCCTCTTGGTTGGCCTGAACTACTCACTCACTCTCCCCACGCTGCTCTGGCCAAGCCAGGGAGGAACAGTTCCACCTCCTGCTCCCGCCCAGCTGTGGGGAGCTAAAGCAAAACCACGTTTTGGCAGCTCCCGTGTGACAGCTGTGGTCACTCACACCCTGCTTTGCTCTCCAAGCTCCATGGGCACCTCACCCCTGCACATCCCCACCGAGCCTCCTTCCCTGGTAGGGTTTATTTAGTGAGTCACATTCACCCCCGGAGGGTTTAGTCAGTCAGAGGCACTAAACATTACTTTTAATGTCTTATTCAAATTTACCAAATGTTAACTTAAGGTGACAGGAGAAGTTGATAGAAAATTTTGGTCATCATTTCTTTGAGAGGTCAAAAGTGGCCTGAAAAGCCTTTCATGAAAAACCTTTCTTTTCATGTAATCATCTATGCACACCTTAATTTAGAAACGTCAAGTGCATTATGCTTTTTTTCATGGTTTTGCTGAGGACACCTTGGAGAACTTAAATCTAGGAGATGAAAATTTTCTTATCTTTACCAGGTTTTAAAATACCATAAATTAGCCTACAAAGTGACTCTCTACCATCTCATTTTAAAAAGCTTATTGGGGAAGAGAAAAATAAAAACACAGGTTCTGATCTTTTTAATCTTACGGCAAAAAATCTCCCTCTCAAATGGAATTACTAGATTCAGTTTTTAGTTACTGATACCTCACAGTCCTGCCTGTTCTTTAAATGTAACTACTTTCAAGGATAAATACAATGAGACAATGCTTTACAAACAAAACAGAAATAAAACTCTGCAAATAGATCTTGGATCTTCAATATTACGAGGGAACAAAAGAAATCAACACCTCCCCTCCTCTCTCCTTGCGAACATCTCTGTTCCCGAGATAAGCCTGAATAAGAATTACTGTTCTGAAACCCCTGTAACTCCGCGGCGCTTTTGACTTGGATTCACACATTTGTGAAGTCATCAGACTCCTGCAAACGCTGCATGTAATTAGCTGGATTTAAAGCAGCTTAAACTCCACACCCACAGAAGGCTTCTGAGTGTTCGCACGTACGGAACGATGCAGGTACCAAACCACATCACAAATCCTCTGGCGGTGGCTGTGTTACCCCACAAAAGGAAATCTTATGGGAAAGTAAGACTAAGAGAAAGATTTTGTTTGTTTGTCCTACAAAACATTACGAAAAGGATAAAATTAACTTTCTAAGTAAGGACAAGATTGATGATAATTGCCCAGAAGAAGACATCTGTAAGCAACACTGACCAAGAGGGGAAATTAAGAAAACCGCAAGCCTATGTTTATGGTAATTTCTTCTCTAAATGTAATGTCTTAATGAAGCATTAATTTGTTACATAAATGACATTCTCATGACAAACTTTCACTGGGGACTTGAACTCTAACCAAAGTGTGTGGTCACTTTTTATTGTTTCTTTCTTTATCTTATTTGAAGGCTCACTTTCTCCACCCCAGCAATAAGACTCCCAAGGGTTTGTTCTCCCTCTGTTAGCTTCAACTGTGCTGGTGTAAAAAAATATTTCAATTTCTTAATAAATCTGGAAGCCCATAGCTTAGGTAATACAATAATGGCAATTGATGACAACATAGTCAAAGTAACATCATGATATTAAAAGCCAATTTCTATAAACTACCATTTTCTCAGTTTCTTTAAGTACCTGGTAATATAGAAAGTTGGGGGTTTGTTGCCTGGTTTTTTTATATGAAAAGCATTGAAGTGTTCAAAAATTTGTGGAACAGAGTGAAATAATTTGATATTCATCTCGCTGCTCTCAGTACCCGTCTCACAAGGTCATGATATAAACCAGCAACTCCACTCCAATGAGATACAGAAATTTGTCTCCTGAGCCCAATCAAGGATCTGAAAAGCAACTTCAAAGATATTCTTGAGCTGAAGACCCTTACTTACTTTATTAAAAGGAAGAGAAAAAAAAATCCAAACTTTTCAGTTTGAATGGTAATAAGGGAAAAAAAAAAAAAGGCAGAGGTTAAATGAACTAGTGTAATACTCTTTTTCTATGACAAGGTTAAGTCCAGTCATCACACTTTGAACAAAAAAAAAACAAAAACAAACAAACCCACAAAAATCTTTTAACTTGTAAGTCACTAATTAATAACTGATTGAACTTGTAAGGGTATATCTGATGACAAAAAACCAAAAAATCTGTTAAAAAGCCTGGTACTGTTTGAGTAGCAACAACAGGTGAAAAGAGATACAGTAATGTTTTGTCTCCCAACGACACCAATAGCCTCAGATATCTCTTTTTTTACCTCTTTTCTAAGCACCAAAAGAAGAACAGTGAAACTGTTGAATGCCACATCTCAAGACACAGATCTACAGAATGTGCAAGTTCAACTCGATGATAAGAGCTGTTTTCAGGTGAAACTGCTGAAGGATAACAAAGCTGAAAATAGGTTAGAAACTGCAGGTAGAGCTACCACAGAATTTACTGTAAGGTTTCTCTCTAACAGCGTATCTATTATGTGCAGTTTTCTTTACATATTTATTTAAGGACATTGTACTATAGAAGTAAAGCAACAGCTATAACCTTGAAAAAAAAACAACAACTTACCAGTTTACTTTTAGGTAATGAAATGTCTGGACTGGAGGAGGTGAGTCCAGCTATTTACACTTCCATTAAACTGAATAAATCAGAAGAGGAGATCTTGCCTGCTATCGAATTTCCCCAAGTCTTCAGTGCTCTTTCTCCTGACCTTTCCTTAAGCTCACCTGACTTCCTAAACAACCTTGTGCTGAAATTAATATCGAGTAACAAATCTCTGAAAAATTGTAAAAAGATAAAAGCAGCCATTTCTCTGAAAAGCTGGGGCAAGAGTTCAGAGGGAGCAGGAGACAAATAAGCTCCCACTCAGACAAGGTGCTCTTGATTATCATCAGACAATGGCAGCAGCCTCTTCTGATAAGCCACACCTGAATGCAGCCTTATCTGTTTGCGAGTATAATCTCTTCCAAAACCTTTTTCCCCGCAGACAGAAAACTGGCAAGTGTCTCTCATTGTTGGGTATCAGGAGAAACAGATGCCCGCACGCAGAGAGATCCACAAGTTAACCTTAAATTTTGATACTTGGGTATCTTTTCCACTAGGACTTTCCCAAAGCACAATAAAATCACAATGTTTTGCTCTTGAATAAATTATGGCAGGACAGAATTAGAGTGGCAAACTAAGAGAAGAACAGAGGGAGATGTGGGCTAGTTAAAATGGTGGAAAAATTTCATGTCTTGAATAAACACATTTCATTCATCGTTCGATGTTATCCCAGTCTTGGAAAGAAAATTTTCAAATTTTTCATCAGTAATATTTTAAGGAGCAGAGTATCCATTTCCATGATCACATCCCATGACTTCATCCAGCAAGAAAACAGTCCTCTGTTTCCCTCTTAAAATCTGAATAAAATTTCTCCTTACTGAAAACTGCAAACACATCTTTTTACCCAATATTCGATAATTATAGGCAATCTGATCTCGGAATGCCAAGTTCCCTGGGACTAAACATCTGATAACTGAAGTGAAAGGACGTTTCAATATTCAAAACGAGTTTGCTCTCTTATAATCCCAGAATTAGAACAATTAATATTTTCACTTGTCCAATTACATTATTCAAAAAATATTAAGAACTCATCTGGAATTTTGAAACTTCTTGTGCCTTCATTCATTTCCTCCCCTGGTCCCCTGCCTTTCTCTGACAGATGTGCCATTTCTGAGGAGAGGGGGGCCTGCAGTACTCGTGAACCTGCTCCTGACTTCAGTCTGGGGTAGCAAAGACAAACGAAATCTGTGACAGACAAGGTGAGAGCAGCAACCATTTCACACACCCGCTCTTCACTCTGCTGCCAAGTGTCTGGCAGAGCCCAAAGGCTCTAAGACACTGGGAGTATTTCTTAGCAAAAGCATCTGTCTCAGCTAAGACACCTTTTTAGAGGGATGACAAAATAGACTTCGGCATTTATGAACCAAACACAGGTATTAATGCCTAAAGTTCAAGAGAAAAAAAGCCACCAAGCTGGGCTGGCCACATTGGGAACTCAACATACAGGAGCACTTTTACTAAAAGGGAAAAAAAAAAGCGTATCACGAGTAGCCTCTGTGTGTGGCTATTGACTAGTTGACAAAACAGGCTAAAAATCAATAGCATTTTCTATGGGAAGTTAGATAACTTCCCAATAGTATAAAACGAGGGTCTGCTGAGGAATGGATGTCATCTCTGTTGATGGCTTAACTGCAAATTTTTCATTTATTTATTTCTGCTTCTTGAAGAGCTTACTAAGTTCAGTCCTGGTACCGGCACTCCAGAGAATAAAAGAAAATAGTATTCCCATATAAAAATAAAAGGGAAGCTTCAAGCCATGGGCAATGCTGAACACTCAGCACTTCACTCGCTGTAAATACCAGAAAAATTACCTAAAACCTTTGAGAAACATTTACTGGTGCAAAATGGATCTGATGACATAGAGGGAACGGGCTCCCAGAGTGAAATCTTAGCACATCCAGTTTCCCATAGGATTGAAATCCTGTTACGCTTCGCCTCTTGTTATGGGCAAAATGGAAAGCACCTTATAAGCTACTAACAAAATAGTAGTTGTCATCCCATTTCTGTACACAGGCTGCTCATGACAATGACAAATTCCAACAGATAGCTAAGAAGGGGGAAAAAAAAAACCCCAAACCTAGTTTTGCCAGCAAGATTTAAAATGTTTAAACCAAGATTTAGAAAAGGTTGCTACAGTCTGGAAAAGAGCCTCTGCTGTAAGGGAGGGTTGGGGGGTCTTTCTGTTACAAATAAACCACAAATATTAGTCAGGTGCAATTTTACTTTCCAAACAGCCAAGTGGAAAATTGCCCTGTGCATTCACGTACTCACATGCAGCTCATAGCACTAAAAATAGATTACAGATTTTTTTCCAATGTGAAATTGGCATTTTGAGGAGGGGGTTAATTTAAAGGTTGTAATAAACATGCAGCATCTCTTTGTCAATACTCGTTATCCTAATTTTGCTATCTAAAAAATAATTAGTTACAACAATTTTTAAGAGAAAAGTGGATCATCTTCCTTTCCTATTAGCACACACTTTACCCTTTGTCATGGTTTAATTTGAATACAACTGCAAATTTTAAAGTATTTTATTTTTACTGCAGCAAAAGTAATTAAATCAATGTTGTATTTGTGGAGCTGCTTTAAAGTATTAAAGTAACTTGATCCCAAATGAACTTAAAATTTTAATTCATTTTACCTTATGCTGGCTGTGGAAGAAGTCAAATTTTTAAATGCAATATGACATATGGCTGTTCATTATTTATACATTCTGTAGCAGACTATAAATTTTACTTTGGACATATATCGAAGCACTGAAACCATTTCAGTTGCAAACACATAAATCATAGTTACAGTTATTAGTCTAAATGTAATGCCACCCAGGTTCTAGATCAAAACCTTTAAAATCCATTATAATTGACGTCTGCTGCATAACTTACGTCTGATTTTATTAAAGGAGCTCATTATTATTTATATCTTTGAAACATTATATTCGTAGCTGTGTAACCAGTTAAATGTGAAAGATTTGAGGAAAGGAGGGAAAAAGAAAGGAACAATAGTCTATAAACCAGAAAGAATAAGGCTATAACAGAGGACAAAATGCGCTGAAATGGAATTACCTTATCCAAGGTATGGATTAGCCAGCCTGCACCAGCAACATTTGGGACAAATGCAGTGGGAATTCTGTTTTAGTCAACTCGCGCCTCCGCAAGAAGGCTGCAAACCAAACTGCATCCCCCTGCCACACATTGCCACACAGGAGGGCAGGGGGAAAGGCTTCACACGGCTCCTTCACACATAGCTTGAAAAATCACTGAAACAAAACAGAAAGGGCTGCGAGGCCCTTATAGATTTATTAGGAGGCTTTTTGCTGATGAGCTGTTTCCTTTGCGCAGTCGGGATGAGCAGGGCGCTCTGGGATGAGCATCCTGTAAACATGGGCAAGTCCTTGGCTTTTATTCCTTTCCCAGAGTGGCTGAGCCTCAAAGCCAGGAGCCTGCCTTTCCTGGACCATGGAGGCTTTATCATTCTCTTCCTCTTTTTTCCCTTTTGTGTTCAAGATTGGCTTTTACTTGGCTCTAAAACACAGCCAGAAGAAATAAATGCCAGAGCAGCTCTGTCAGTTAGATGTCTGCTGAGGACCTGACACTGCTATCCTAAAATCGATGGCACGACTTCAGAAGACAAAGGATCAGACTTTCAGCTGGTTTGAAGCTTTCCGTGGAGGAAACCAATCTCTGAAACACTGCCAATTAACTACACATGAGTAATGACACTTCCCTGTCAGGGACAGGGAAGTCCTCGGAAAGGAACCCAGGGAGTCCCTGGGTGGGTACCCAAACACTTTTGGACTGATTTCCCTGGAACAATAAAGGTCTTTATCACCCAGTCCACCTCAGCCTTGTCTACTTTTAAACTACATTTAGCACAACATATTTCTACGTTACACTTAAGTTTACATTATGCTTATATTACTTCTCAATTATATCAATATATTTAACTATATTTCAACACTGCTTTACCTTCTTCTCATTAGCTGAAGAGAAAACTAATGAAGAAAATGAATATTACTCTCTGTATCTAGCTTTATTTTCACACCAATATGCAAGAAAAGGTAATGATAAAAGCAAAGGCAGCATTTGGAGTAGAGCTGGTGACGCGACTGCAGTTTGAGATCTCCCTTGAGTTATTTTTTGAGTTTCTCACAGTTGGCCTACATACAATAAAATGTGATTTCTGGAGATGCTGCGCATATTTCAGTGACTGCTGAGCTTAGCCAGCACTTATTTTATTTATCCTTTAACACTTAATATTTTGCTTAAAGTTTCATGACCTGAGCCAGAGAGAGATGTGAACTTTGGAGGAGGATGCCCACTTGGTCCATAGTAGCACCAAGAGCCTATTAAGCAGTAGGTGTAAGAGTGCAGGAAATGCTGTCTTCTACTACACATAGAAAGGGTATGGACTTGTCTTGTGGTGGGCCTGGACAACTTTTGTGTATTGAAATCAAGAAAAACTTCAGGAACACAAATAAGAGAACAGAAATTAGCGTCGCTAGCTTAAAAATGCCAGAAAATATCAGATCTCAAACTTGTATTTTCAGTGTAAAGGGGAAAGATGTTGCTAGGACAGATTCTGTGAGTATGAAATGCTAAAAAAATAAATCTTGAAATCCAAAACCAGTTAAATAGTAAGAATCTTCACTTGAAAATAAATGCAATGAACATTGAGAGTTTTTTTTCCCTCAGGATTAATCTCATCATACAGAACAGCTTAATGAAAATTACACCTTTTCTTCTGATTAAAAAGTTGCACTCTTTGTAGAATCCTTTTCATTAAACATATTGTCCATTCTCGAGTTTTACATCAAGCTCTTTTATGTTTTCCTTTGTCCCTAAACGCTCACGTTGGTTTCTATTCAAATAATCTTCATATTTCAGATAAAGGAAAGTTCAAGTGTTGACATAAAGCACATGAGGAACTGGCCACCTAGACCTTGAATCTGGATAATTTGTAAATTTGCTCGTGTAGGCTGGCAATAATAATAAAACCTCATTAATCATGTAAGGCTGTGGTGCACACTCCTCTACAATAGCCCTGCAGCATTTCTTTGCTGTGGGGACAATATGCTTCATAAACTCAAATTAGTGAGCTGCAAAAGCTAATTGAATGCACGTGTGATGCTTTGCCTGGGGGATAACACACCCCCAAAAGTCAAGTGGTCTTCCAGTTTTATTACTTGGTTAAGAGCAGCTGACAGGCTTCTGTGCAGCCCAGTACGTCACTGTAGAAGTTATCTGATTTTCTGGTTCTTTTCTACAATGGCCTCATTTTTGATTTCAGTGTGCAAATTGTCAGCCAAAGGAAACAGAGTACTCCACAGGTTACTGGCCAAACTGGGGGTGAGTGTGAATTTGTGAACTGGAGGTACTGGCACTGCCCAGTTTCCCTTGGTTTCCCCAGGCTTGTGTTACAGGAGACCCAAAGATCAAGCAACAAAGAGGGACTGATTTAGATTCTTGCTCCCAGCTATTTATATTTTTAGACAACATCCTCCCAGGGGAATTTCTTGTAGGACTGTGTAAGTCCTACAAGACCCTTTACATACTTCCCCTGGTGCTTTCTCTCTCAGAAGGCTGACAAGAGATTTAAGGTCCGAAACGAAAACAGATCCTTTATCTAATGAATATCAAAGAGCTAATCACGTGTATCTTACTGCCCATGGAAATGATCCTGTTGCTGGATGAGTAGTTCACTGAGCTTTAGTTTTGATTTTATATGAAATAAGTTCATTATAAGATTGTGAACCTGTGGAATGCTTTATGGTTATTATATTTACTACAGTATTTACTGATCTAAGTCAAAAATCACAATTCAACAAAACACTAACGTGGCATAATATCAATGTCTTATTCTATTTGTGTACTACCACAATAAGTTAAACGGACAGAATGTGTACTAGATTAAAGATTAAAACTATTTTCTCCAAAAGAATTAACCAAATTAAGCTATCGGAATTCCAAACTGTGAAAAGAATGTCCTGATTTTACTCTATTATCAGCAGTAGTGCTCTGTGAAGATAACATAACCTAGAATGTTCTACAGAAAAAGAGGCTGTATTTCAAATTTTGTTGATTTGTCTACGTTGCATCCATTCACTGGAGGAGAGGCACGTTTTTCATGTTATTGTTCAAGAAGAGTTCCTTGCCCATCGTATCCATACCTCACTAGAAATTTGGACTGGAAGACCATACATATAGTATCACCATATTTTAGAGGAAAATCAGAGAAATCAGAGAAAGCATCGTTAAGAACACTGATAATGACCCACCACCACACCTCTTTAGCTCAGCAAATTAGCGACTGAGTGTAAGAAATCAGGGAGATTTTGTTTTCATTCCACAAATGCCATCAGTTACTCCATTTCCAAAGGCTAACAGAGTATGTGGGGGTAAAAAAAAAAAAAAAAAAAAAATTAAGCTCCAGCTACAAATATTGAGAAACATGATCAATAAGGGTGTGAATCTCAGAGTGGCCAGAACTGTGTTAAAGCTCCTCTAGCAGAAAAGGGATGCTGGCAAACTACTGTGCAGCCTTTTCCCTCTACCCTGACAGGCTTCCTGATTTCACGGGGTTAATTCCAACTGCAGCTATTTCAGCCCTCCAGCTTCAGCACAGCCGAGTTGACTTCTTCCTGCATAATCAAAAATAAAACTAATTCCACAGCGCTCTTTATAGCTGGTCATTAGGAGGATATCTAGAGCAGGGAAAAGGAGATGCAATGTGACTTCAAAACTGCCTTGATCCGGCAACTTCAGCAGCAAATTGCTATTGACCACACGTACGCTCAGGTGCTCCTCAGCCCTGAAATCCAAGAACGTTTCACTCCCTAATATGAATAAATTGGTATGTATTTTAAATTAGTTCCTTCAGTTTTGATACCTATTGCTAGCTCTGATATTGGAGGCAGACATTTTCTCTGAAGGGTGTTTTTGCACACTATTTTTTCCTGCTCCTTAGGTTAGACAGCTATTTAGTCGTTTAGCTTGTCTTCAGCTACCAAACACAAGTGTGGGAAATTGCATTAATTTGGCAGTTATTAGATTTGTTTAGTGCTTTTTCATCCCTTACTATTAAATAATTGGATCTGAGCGTTATTTTAAAAGGCAAATGTCTTGCTGTTCCTTGGAAGGATATTAAGAGGAAGAAATGGCTAAGATTTGATTTCGTGAAGGCTTAACTTCAGCTTTCTACAGCTGGAACTCTTGTCCTGTGTCTCCCAGTCGTCCTTACAGCTGCAAGCTGCAGGCAAATATGAACATGAAGCTTGCAGGGTGTCTGGATTATATTCTTTTTGTCAAAAGTTTCTTAATTTTAATTTACCTGGTACAACCAGACCTAGTTTGCGGGGTTTTTCGCCCTCTTTATTGTCCAGGTCGCTAATTTGTTTCAAAATGCTGTGAAATCTATCGCAATACAGTGTTGTTTTCTGTAGCACTGAATAACACCTTCCATCTTCTAAAGTTTTTTCTAGAACGGGTAATATAGACCATTATCCATCTTATCAAAATTAATGTCAAAGTAATTTTAATTCTTCTACCATTCAATTTAAAGTGTCGCCAAATGCCCTCAAGACTAACAAAGTAATCTGCAAATTAGAGTAAATTTTACATTCCAACTCATTTAGCTGTCCTCAGAAAAATAGTAGTTTTTCCATCCAAGAATTTAGATGGAGGGCATTTCAGCTGGTGTCACCCCCAAAATAGCAGGTGTATATAATTCAGATAATGTACTGTAAGAGTTATTCTGTTGACAAAGAATAATTCTATAAAACACCTTCAGTTACACACAAAATCAATTTTCTTAAATAAGAGGGAAAGGACAGAATCCATCATTGTCCTACTCGATGTATAACATGTAAGGTGGCGGTGAACGTATGAACATTTTCCCTCTGAAATGGATTTCCATCAAAACCATAACTTGGGGCTCCCTGGACACATGACACCTGTCCTCTTATGCCTTTAAATTCTTTGTCCCTGGAGCCACAGTTTTTCTCAAATTCTCCCCTCCACATCCTCAAACAGCTCACAAATAGTTTGGAGGACCTGAACAAAGTTTCAGCACAGTTTATTTGGAGTGTCTGACTCAGATTTCCAGGTCTGAGGTATCAAATGATCTTTATGAGTCCCTTCCAACCTGAGAGACTCTGGGATTCTGTGAAGTCTGTGTTCACTAGGACAGGCTCTCTGTCCCTATAATTCAATTCCAAAGATCCTAACAGAGAGAGTTGGGAAATGAAGCACTGATGCTAATCAAATGTTAAAAGAAGCCTTGTGCACAGGAAAGCCCTACAGCTCCACACGGCAGAAGTGCAGATGCATTACTGCCATAACTTTACATGTTGCTGCTTCCGGAGATTCCAGACATTTTATATTCATTTTTCTATTTTTTTAACTCAGCAAAACCAAGGATATTCCTGTCTCAGTGATGACAGAACACTGTAATTCTTTACTGTAAAGTGCCATTTCTTTCTAACACCACCCTGCGACACCAAACACCTGCAGTATAGTGGGGGTCAGCGTAGGAAATGCACACGGCAAGTCTCACAACACCTTACACTTCGGGAAATACAACCACGCGCCAAAGCGAGCCACGTGGAAACCAAAAGCTTTTTACCCAGCAACACTGAAACTGGGATGGCAAAGAAGACAACAGATTCAGCTGTTGACACCCCGTGCCCTCTGTCCTGCCTCAGGGGACTGGACTCTGTGGCCTCCTGAGCCCCATTTTCTGTGACCGGCGTTCCGTGCCAGAGCTTGCTCACTCTTTCAGCGAGCTCATGGTGGGGCACGGCGACCTCCCGCCTTTTGCTCCGTTTTTCCCTACCCTCAGCAGTCAGAGGTCTGCTGGTGACCCAAATTAAACTTCTGCCAGCTGGAGACATTCAAACCTGAAGCTCGAACTGAAGAAGGAATGTGGACTGCCTTCCACAAGTAAAGCTTAACACACCGTATAGAAAGGTAGTCTGCGTTTTACATCCCATTTGATAAACTGCAAACAAACTTGGCACAAAAAGTTTTTAATCAGTGAAGCTTGCTGCAGTGTATTTATTACTGTTACAAAATGGGATTACAGTTATTCGGGATGGAGTTGTACGCTTCATATATTTTTATTGTTATTTATTTTAAGGAATATTTTTACACTGAGGCATAAAAGATTATATGCTATTACTTGTTTAACAGTTAAATATGACACTGGCAATATTCATCAACATTTCCCTACTATCATTCCTAAAATTAGGTTTCTAACAGACATTTGGGTAGCTGGACCAATTTTCAGAAATGATGAACATCTCCAGTTTCCACTGGCAACTCAGTCTATTTGCTGTACCAGTGCATACCTCTAAGCACGAATTTCAGAAATTACTTTTAGCTGTGTTCACAAAACCTGGATATGATGTTGCTCAGTATTTAGGTTTTGTGGGTTTTCCCCCTCCCCACACTTTTTTTCTATTAACTCACTGGTAGTGAGTAGATAATGATTTCTATTAAAAACACCTCTCTTACAACTTTTGTCTATACTGAAAACACACACAGATTATAAGGATGAACTGTAGGTAGTTGTCAGTTGTAATTCTTACATTTTTCATACTTTTACTTCATATGAATAGAAAGGAAGGGCAGCTGGAAAATCTGAATTTTATTTTCTTCTCACACCTCATTTTTACATCTCTACAATCCGAGTGAATCTTCCTCTGCCCTCTGTGTAGGTCAAGAAACTGTGTAAACGTGACACCTTTTCAAATAATGCCATAAAATCCTCCGCAGGAGAAATATCTCTGCCTTTACAGCTGCATCTTCTGGTTTCTCTAAAATTCATAAAATGTGAAATACTGAGAAGTCTGGTGCTGTACATTTGTAAGAGTTTATACCAAGAATAATTCTTTTATACATCGCAAAAATCTTAAATAAAACTTAAAGATTTAGTTCCATCGTATTTCCTACCCATTTTTCGCAGCCTTAGGAATAAATCTTGAAGGAAAGTTCACATTACCTGTAGTAATCTGTGCATTCCTTCTTGCCCATGGTCACAGGGAACCACACAAGTTATGCTTTTAATAAGTCTTTCTTAATGTAAGCATTGTCAGACAACAGAGTTTCGTAACAGAGAGATCTTTCAGAGTGGTATGACAGAGGGAGAGGTTTATGAGTTCCTTTGCTAAGCAAGGAAGACGCAGTAATTGAAAGTGCCCACGGGCTTGGAGATTTATTGTGAAGGGAAGTGTGCTGTAAACAAGAGTAACATTAAGGATTTGACTGTAATAATTCAATCTATCTTAGTTTACAAAAAAAAAAAAAAAAAAGAAGAAAAAAGTCTAAGTTTGCAAGTAGTAAGGTCTTGTTTACAAATAATTTGCAGCCTTCATGATGGTGCCTGCTTTCAAAACCTCCCAGATGAAAGCAGTTTTATAAAATGTAAGATATTACTACCCAAGCACAGGTCTCAGGAGAGTAATTTGAACCAAGTGCGTTCTTCACTGGAAGGGGTTCAACATCAGCGTGTGGGACTGGGACTAAAACTGCAAAGCAGGGCAATCTTCCTTTGTGGCTGAACAACGACGTCCAGGTGGAATTACTGGATTAGGGGTTGGGTAGGTGCAGGATCTGATGAAGTTCAAGATGACTCTGTTTGGCAGCAGCAGTCACATCATCCTGCAGTGCACCTGGAGAATTCTCCAGTCTCTCTAAATTTGGTCCTTTTCCTTCTGTGGCTAAGCACAGGATGGTGCTGCCCACGGCCACCCAGCTGGGCAGGCCACACTGGGAACGAGCACACGGGCTCTCCTCTCGGCTGAGCAAGCCTCACCTCGCAGGAAGTGATCATCATTTGGGTAAAACAGCAGTAGACACTGCACAAACCACTAAGGTACACTAAAGGAATTTGGCTAGAAAGGGAAAGCATGCAGTTGTGGAAGAATGGGATCACAGAAACGTGTATTTTAAAGAATCTGATTTTCTATGCCTGGGACTTCTCTCTATTATATCCCAAATGCTGGGAAAGAGCACCAAATTTGTGAAATGAAGAACACGTATGACTCTAAAGATGATCTTATGTTCTCAGGAATTAAAAAGGTATTTCCTTCTAGACGTAACATTCATCTGAAATTGATCCTAAGGGGAAAAGAAAGTGGAAGAGCTCCCTTAATAAAATGCTAAATCCTCAGCACATAGTAACTGCCCCGATGCCATACCCTTCCTCACGCGATGGAAGGGCTCTTTCTGCTCCTCCTGCCCCTGCTGCTGGCACTGTTGTGGGGAGCAGAGCTGCCCTGCCCTCCTGCACAGCCCCACCCGGGCAATGACCCAGCACAACCGTGCAAGGCAGCCGCTTGTTCGAGAGAGCCACGGGCCTCACTCCTGTCCCAGGGCACAAGATCGACAGCTTCACCAGAGACCTTTGGCTCCACAGACTGCAATTTTTACAGAAAGATCACAGGTCTGCCATTTGTATACACACAGCACTTCATAAAAATATCCACACACACTGCAAAATCGGTCTTGAATATCAGAAAAGGAAAAGATTAGATGGCCCACTTGATCCTATACAGAAGCATATGCTGCTCCAGAGGAAGTATTAGAATCTATCTGGACCTTAAGGACAAAACTGTTAAGCCAGTACTTAACTGACAGAGTTATTTTGCTATTACTTTTAAGATGGCAGGAATTACATTGCTGCTATCTACAATCTGCTCTCCAGCACAGCACTCGGTACAAAGACAGGTAAAGCATGGGATCCTGGGCTATGTATAAAACATGAAAGCAGGTATTTTAAAAGATCTTGAATATTTAGAGTCATCAGAATATAAAGTTTAATTAAAGAAATATAAAAGGAGCATTAAGAGAATTATTTTCGAGGTTCTTATAATATCACTATCTTATCTGGGTCTCCCGATATTCTTGCTTACAGAACTCATTTATTTCTCTACTTAGAAGCATTCCAGTTGTTCAGAGAATGAAAAGTACTCTCAATTCTGATGCTGCCATTATGCAGAGGTAGTTAATAAGATGTACTAAATAGCCTTTTACACCTCAAAAGCACATTACAATACTGATAGATGGAGCTGCGTGCCAGCGTGATGAGGAAAAAAAAAAAAGGAAGTGAACTAAAGACTGTTCCATTTTCATGGCAATTCCTTTCTTAAGTGCCAAGAAAGAAAAAAAAAAGAGAAAAAAGATTCGATCTCTATAGTGGAGATGGTGACAATTAAAAGAAAAGCCTACACCAGTCATCTATTGATTCACTACTCCACAACAGGCTTTATCACCAACCAAAAGCACTGAAAAATGTGGATACCTAACAAGGAGGAACAATCCCTAGAAACATTTTAATTTCCTCCTTTGTGAATAATAATGTCAAAGACCTTAAATACTCCTGTGATGGAGAACAAGATAGGCAGATACAGAGCAGGTCTTTTAATGCAAAGATACAAATATACTTTGTACCTATTAATTAATCAATTCACACTATCCCTGTGAAAATACCAGAACAAATCTTTAAAAGAACAAATTAGGGCATAAAGAAATTTAGATTCTTCAGCCTTTAAAGCTGAAAAGTAAATTTTCTACTGAGCTGTTGCAGAATTGGGCAATAGATTGGTTTTTAGATCACACAATGAGGAACCCCTTCAGCAGTGGGCATTTATTAAGTGTATGCATTACTGCAGGAACAGATACAATCAATCACCAGAAAGTTGGCCAGAATTTGCCACATTCCCCTGCCATTTAAAACCTGCATAGATAGAATTTATCCTATTCCTTTATCACATCATCCTATATAATTAAAATAACGTGATTTCATCCTTCTTGTTCTTCCAAATCAAGCACTTTCACTATATATTTATTTATAATTAAGAACAGCCAGAAGACTCTTGTCATCATATTTCTGTTTTCCTCTCTCTGTCTCCCACTAGGTTGTTTGGGGTTTTTTTATTTTGGTAACGGAACTAAGCTAAGACTTTCAAATCTTCATTTACAAAGTAGTTCTTACAGTAGTTACATGGCAAAAAGCTATGACAGCACATACTGGCCCTCAGGGCAGACCACAGCGCGGGGGAACAAAGTCGGGAGGTAAAATAGAGCTCATCTGGCAAAGAGATCGTCTCTTTGTGGTCTCAGCCTTTAAGATGGGACAGTTTATAACCTGCAAGAGTTGATACCAGGGAGAGCTATTGAACTTGCAAATCAGTTCTTCTCCCATTTCCCACATCCCCTGTTACCTGCTTTCACAAATGCAAAATTCAGTCAACACCTGCACTTTCCCAGGGAAGCTGTACAAAAAGGCCACTTTAAACAAACATTTAGGCAAAAACTGCCAGGTTGTCTGAGCACAGTTTCATATGCTCACCGAAGAGAGGATGCAAAAGCCATTTGAAATGTGCAAGCCTTAAGTAGTCAGAAAAGAGGAAAATCCAAGAGCAAGGAAAGCTCTCTTGGAGAAGGCAATCGTTTCTAGCTGTAGACTTTCGTGAACATGTGAGCTGTGCTCCCCATCTTTCTCCAGTGGATAAACATGTATTTTAATGCAATTTGCAGTGGGGTTTGGGACTTATTACCAGCTGTCAAGAGATCAGTTATTGAGGGCTTAATTGACAGTGGATAATTAGCTTCTCTATGAACGGTGATTGTGTTTCGCTCTGAAGATAGTGCAGTAAGAAAATGAAGCATATGGCAAAGTCAATTATGATTTTTCCTCAAAACTGTTTTTAATGGTATTTAACTATTGATCTGTTGGGTTCCAGTTTACTTTGATGGGTGTGCAATATCTTAAGAAGCTATTGAATTTAGGCTGTTTTCCATTTTAACTACTTATACCCTATGTAAACGTCGAGAAATTACTATATTGTTATTCCAAAAAAGGCTATTCTTCAGCACAATTTGTGGAGCAAATGAGAACACTTCACAGGGCTGCAGAATTATCAACAAACAGATTAGAGTTTTGTCATGGCCTTAAGGCAGGCTGAGTGATCCCTATTACTTTCACTATTCGGCAGAGTTAATGCTGTCTCGGAACAAAACATATTGAAAAAGGCCTTCCAAAGTGTTTTTTGAAAGCATTCTTTCTGTCTTTGTCAAGTCACACAATGAGAAATTATCACAGCATTTTAGAGAGTCGGTCCCAGCTGAGGAGCACGGGGCTGTCCCAGGAGGCAGAGGAGCACACAGCCTGGTACTCCTGCCTGCAGAGCTACATCTGCATAAAGCGTTAATTGTGTGCGGATGCCTCCTGGGTTAATAATCTCAGTGGAGCTGCATCATTCTTGTACAGATATAGCTGAACTCCATAGTAATGCAAAATGACATTTTAGAAAAAAAAAACTAACACCTGTGTCCCCATATTTGAAGGTATTAAGACAATGTCTGCTTTTCTCATTTTTCCTGTATCAGAAATTTGACACAATAAGTTTTAAACAATAACTGTTTTCTAACAATACTGAAATGGTTTGAAGAAAAGTGAGATTGTAATTTCCCTTCCCAATCTGGCCCTTGACTTTCTCAACAATATTGGCCTAATCAGTGCTTTAATGTCTAGAGGTTTAATTTATAGACCTTGATAAAAGTTCAGAATTACACAAGGCAGGAGAATGGAAATTTATTGCAATGAGTCATCAAAAGTTAAAAATCTAAAATTCCTAATCTTGGGAGTTAAAAAATTTTATTAAGTCTTAGCGTTCTTGTTCCCCTAATAAAACAAGACAAAAATAATGTGATTTACAAATTACAAAGTCCTCCAAAAAGAGAGCAATAAAAATGCTGCAAGTCTGCATCTATTAATGTAAGAAATTAATTCCTAACTGATTCAAGTTACAGCTTTAAAGAAAAAAAAGAACGTAATTGGATAGATTAAAAAAACCCTTCCCATCCTGTACACCTCACGCCTGTTGATGCAGTCACTGAAGGTCTGGGATGACACAACATTTCATCTTTTGTACGCATATACTCTCTTTTGGGATGCAATCCCAAACCTCAAAAGAACAAAGATTTAGGCTTCTGGAATGGATAGATTTATGGGCCACTAAATCACTTCACCATAGGCTTTTAATATAAAATTGTAAAGTTCAGAGGCTTCTGATACAGTGTCTTGATAACAGCTGCTTTCCAAGACTGATAATTTAGCCGGGATATAATTCAGAGATCTGAGAAGTCAAAATTGGGCAGATATACCACCAAAGGAGTATTTCACTGTGTAATAAAAGCAAAGCCAAAAGTGATAATATCCAGTTCCTCTCTAATGGCTTTTATCTGCAGATCTCAAGATGCTGCTGATATTCCACCAGCCAAGTACTCTGCATTCAGCTCAGGAGGAGGTCAAGGGCAGAACACCCATGGACTTTAAAAGTTTGCTGGGCTGAGGCAGATGTATCAAAACATATTACTCCAGTTTCTGTCTTACATAATAAATCGTGGGCCAAAGGAGCAGTAAACCACCAACCAGCAGCCTGATAATTGCCTTTCTAATGAAAATGTGTGCCCCTTTTGTGTCATTTCTACTGTAAAACAGCATGCTAGTACTCACTAGTGAACAGTGCACTCAGCAGAAGCATAACTAATAGGAGAAATAAAAATTATGTCCCTGATGGTGTATTTTTTAATGTATTAAATAATGATTAGGGGCAAAGGGCAAATATCCAGCAATCAGCAAGCAACCAACAGGGAAAAAAAGATACTGATTCAGTAAGTAAAGACCATTAAAAATCTGAGTGTAGCCCTTCTCTGAAATCTGCCCCTTGTCAGGCAAGTGCTGAAACAGATCATCCTTTATTTTGATTGAAGGTAGACTCTTCTACAGATGTTAAGGCTATTCTGTTATCTGTTACTATGCAATACATATTCCTGCAAATATCATGTCAAAAAGACATCCTTGCAGCTTGACAGCTAAGATATTAAAAGGCAATTCCAGTTACAGCTGGCCAAATTTTTGATTAGCTCTTCAGTAAACAAAGGGCATTAATACTGACAAGGGGTGATTTCAGACAAGATAGGTCTGTGTCACGGCACGGCTTGCAAGCCTCTGCTGGGTGTTATGGCATGTCAGGAGACAGCAAAATCATCTCCAGGAACATTGTTGTCAGACTTAAATACAGGCAAGGGTAATAATCCAATCTGCTCAACAGAATTTCTCAACTGCACTCCTCTTTCGTATCGAACATATTGAAATACTTTTGTGTACAACCACAAATTGTTGTTGGGTAAACCTAGATAGGATAGGAGATCATTTGGTGACTTAATACTTCTGATCTTTGCAAAGGTTGGCTGGGAAAGAAAAGCTGTACACAGAAAAAAAAGACAATTATTTCTTCTATAAAAGGAGCAGCATAATACAGACAAATGGTCGTGGCAGGAGAATTGCCAATTATACGTGGCCTGGTTCAAAAGGTTAATGATGAAATATATCTCTGGCTTCTATTTCAAGAAGAAAACTAGCAGCAAGGCAAAATTATTCATTGTGAATCAAGTAAAAATGTTTTCTTTGCTCTTTCTCTAGCTATTGCTAACAATTTACTTCTACAAAATGCTTTCTCTGCTGTTGAAACAGGTATGCTTAATCTTCTAAATTAAATTTAAATACTTTCAGATAGAATGACCTAGTTTTTTTTTTCTTTATCTGCTACTTATATACTTTTAATGATGTAAACAGAACTGAAGGACATGGCAACGATCCTCATTAATCCAATAATACTTTGTGGTTAGACCAGGTCGTGGGAATATTTACAATAAAAAACTTCATTTGCTCTATGGGTTGGTTTGGAAAAGGCGCTAAAAGACAATAACTCAGATGAACTTAGATTAAAAAAATCTCCTGGTAAGCAAGCTGTTAAAAACACTATTTACTCCATTAATTGTGGTAAAGTTAAGGTAGTTGGCCAGACAGAGCAGAACAAAACCAGGGGAAAGCTCCCCTCCTGTCTAGGGAAAGGAAGAAATCCATGAAGTAATTTGAGGAGCCAGCCAGCCCAGACTTCACTGCCTCTCCAAAATTACACACACGTGCACACTATGAAATGCACAGCAGTTAACGCTTTTTGAGCTTCTGGGGGGAAATCAGTCGTGAGATTTGATATCATTTAAGCATTCAGCCCGTACGTCCTGCTCTGGTATTTTTTACTTCTCCTGATCCTTCTTTGAAGGGATATCCCAGACCTGGAGACACCCAGCACACACTGCTGGAAAACTTGGCTAACCCAAGACTCTCTCCAAGGGCAGGAGAGCTGTTAAACCTCAAAGGCCAGGCCTCAAAACCCCCAAACCCTATTGTCAGAACTCTGTAAAAGATTTGATTTGCTGAGAATATATCCCAGCAGAAATAAAACTCGTTTATGATAAAAGTTAGATATCCATTTGAAGTTAGACATTTAAAAGTCTATAGGTATTTTTAAAGGCCCTGGCTTTTCGTAGGTATCTATCTGGAGAGTACCTACTAGTTTTATATTTAAACTGAGACTTCATAAACAAAGCAACTCTACTGAGCAGTTACCTTGCACATTTCCTCCTTTTTCCCTATTAGATTTCTCTTGAAGTTTGGTACAGCTTGATAATTCAATTGCTTTCAAAAGTACCTATGCACAGTCTGACTTCTGTATCTTTGTCATGCATCTCGTCCTGGACAAAATCCTCTGTGAAAAAAAAAACCTCACCAAGCAACAACAAAAGCTCCATCCCTTGACCATGATCAGAAACCTGCCAGAACCCAGGTGCTGACACAAAAGCAAACTTCAAGAGGGAATCTGACACAAACAACGCTGAGCAGTTACCGCTAGCAAGGAAACAAATTGAGTCGTTGGAGTTAAATACTAGAAACCATACTCTGAATAACATAGACTGCAAGACAAACTTTTGGATCAGGTTTAACCCAGTTCCAAAGATCTGCATTTGGAAGGGAACTGAGGCTTGCCCCAGGTCACACCAGCGTCTAAGAGTCATCTGAAGACATGGAAAGGCAATTGCTCACTTTGACCTACCAGCCCAATTGACATCAAAGGTATCAAGGAAAATAGAAAAGGGTGAATAGGAGAGCAAAGAAAAAGTACAAAGTAACAAAAAGGAAAGCCCGGGAAAAAAAAAAAAAAAATAAATCTTGCCATAGAGGATCTTTGTGCTCAGGTCATGAACTCATGTCACATCCTCAATATAATTGACAATAAATATCTGTTACCCTCATATAGAAATGAAACTGGCAGGATAGTCAATATTAATTGCTGAAATACAACAACATTCCAATGCAAAACTAAAGACCATGTAACAATTAAATGATACCACTGATGATAAACTGCACAGAGATGTGGGGGACCATGAGGTCCTGAATTTTAACATCTGAAGTCGTGACAGTTCGTTAGGTGACCTTGGCAAGTCACTTGCCCCTGATTGCTCTGCAGATCCACACAGAATTTGGGAGTAACATTTGAAGGTTTGGATACACAGCAGTGTGCAACTTATCCTCTATCCGCCACTGCAGAAGTGCAGCTCATAAACCCTCGTATGAGACAGTGATCAAGTAAGAATTCATCAATATCATTATTTACAGTTCTCAGAAGTGCAAGGTCACTCAGGAAGAATCAGGAATCCCTGGCAAAACCAGATGAGAACTCACAAGAGTCTGGCTTGTGAATGTGGGGTGAGAGGATGACAGAGAGCTCATGGAGCAGCACAGGGGCACTGCAGTCACCGGGCTCATCCTGAATCAGTGGGCAGTGATGCCACTTTTGGCCGCTTTAAAAGCGGCAAGAGTAGCAAGAGATTTTCTGAATGCATGCTGGGAGAGGCAAAAAGAGAGGGGAAGAATATCTGTGAATACTTCATAATTATAAGATCAAATCATAAAAGTTCTGAATCTATAAACCAACAACGAGTTCCTATTTGGAAAACTTAATGTTGGGAACTGAGATTTAGTCCACAACATCTATTTGGCTCAATAATCATGCTCAAAATAAATGTTATCAAGACGTAGTTACTAAATTAAATTTCTTATTTTGTAATCTAGTTTTATGGAAAATAAACCCAGACATCATAAAACTGTTCCAATAGTGTATTATTAAATTAACATTTTATAGGAAGAAGTTTGATTTATAGCCGGCAAGGTTACTTGATATTTTCTGAATTGGCTGAATTGTTCTATTGTCACATGTTATATCAAATTTTTGGTTTTAATATTAGTTGCTGATGAAAGCAGAACACTGGCAAATGCATCCTTCTTCCTCCCAGCTAACTTGAGGACACATCACATACTCTAGACTGATAACTAAATATTGTTTTCAAGAACCAAGTTAAACAGTGATTTAGAATACACAGAGATGAAAGATCAGGACTTTTTTTTTTTTTTTTTAGTGTTTCAGGGATCAGTAACGCTAAAAAGAACAACAGATTAATTATTCCTGTTATCTTGTTTGATTTCCCAAGAAAACGAAAGGAATCCTTACTGAGGGATTATCATTGTGACAGTCAACACCGAAATCAAAAGCTCTGATGTATCACCAGTTCCAGCCCCCACAGTTGGGAGCTCTGAATGCAAAATGTTGTTATTTCCTTTGGGGGTTTCCCACATTGAATAGCCCCTATCAGATAGAACAAATCTTTAAATTGTTAAACTACCTTAGGTGACGAGTGCACAGAAATGGATCTAAACAAACTACCACAGCTTCGATATTCACTTTTATCTTTCACAGAGCCAGACTTATTATACAAATACGTGATCATACAATGCATCTTACGCTTTTTAGCTGCATACTACGTTCTGATAAGAGTTATTTACATAATTATTCTTTCTGCAGGGAAAGTATGGAGCACTATGAAAAACACTCAGGAAAAGTCATTAGACAATTAGTCATACAATACTCGGGAGCTAAATCCACACAACTGTGCAAATAAGTCACTTCCATGTACTTCTGTGAAGGAAGGTTATCCTGAGTTATCAATTTTAAACTCAAATCTCCCTAGGTGCAGAGGGAGACAGGAAATTTTACAGAACTTACAGATCAATTTTGCATTGCCATTAGAAACACCATTACTTCTTTGTTAGGATTTTTTCCCCTCTTTCCTGCTAATATGCATTTCAAGAAGTAGAAAAGAATCCCAAATCCATTTCCCAAACCTCAGCCTTGCAGAACTTTGGACTTCAGACAAATGAACATTATACTAACAGTACGACAACTTTGGTTTTGGGTTTTTTTTTGTCCTTTTGATCCTAAATAGCTTTAATTCTTGAAAGACTGAAGCAATTTACACACACACCAAAAAAAAAAAAAGAAAAAGACACGTGGGCAGTTCGCATACATGGTACTGGATTGTTCACATCTTTTAAGACAGACCAAAGTGAGTTTACTTGTATAACGACAATTTGGAGGACATAGACAAAAAAATGATGTTGTTTGCTGCAAGGCAGCAATGAGGATGACCTTTGTGGCCCACTGCATAAGATTTCTTTTTAAAAGGCAGTTCAAGGCAGATAAAAGATGTGGAACTTTGTAGCTACTGTGCAATAGCTCCTTTTCTGAGTCCTCCTCCTCCCCAGTAACAGTAAGTGCATGGGGCCTATATTATTTATAAGTTCATAATTATTTCTTACAAAGAAGGATGAGTCAAGAAACTCATATTCTCATAATCATTAAAGGATTTCCCCAGAGAGTTCCAGCGAGCTAAACAGGCCCGCTTAGCTGCAAAGGAACCACTTATGCAATGCAGGACCTGGGGAGCCTTCCCTGGTAAATAAACCCCACGGACCCAGACTAAAGCTGCTGCATACAAATCCTGTAGGGGTGTTGGGCTGAGACTGCAGCAGACCTGGCGGTGCTGTGCAGCCCCCATGACCTCTTTGCTCTCCCATAATGGCCTGTCCTGCTTTACCAATCTGAGTCATCCTTCTGGGAAAAGCTGCCTCTCGTTTTCTCTACGTCCACCTGGGGCCCCAGGCTTTGCTGCTGTTTCTAGAGAGTAGTGGAACAGAAATCAAAATAATAAGGAGACAGGGTACGTGTCCTGATTTGGGGAACAATCCCGTGGCAGCAATCCTGTGGAGCTCTTCCTCCTCAGGCTTATAACAAACAGGTGGAAAATACACCCCGGAATGGTCTGTGAACATAATACTTAGCTTTAAATAAACGTTGATGCTGCTAATAACTAAATATCATTGCCCTGAGCCAGCAGGTTTGGATACAGTTCTGTATATTCCTTACAGTTATTTGCCCCCTAGTCGTGCTTGTTTTCTTTTGAAGAATAATTAAGATTTAATGGCATATTTTCACAGGTTTTTTCTGCTCGCTTTCTTGCTGCCTACTGTGCTGATTGCTTGTGTCTGATCCCGGTCATTATAAGAACTGTACAGTAATTGCCTATCTGGTGACTCGTTAATGAAGGTCCCCAGAGAGATGAGAAGCTGTTCTTTTGAAGTTCATCATGCTTGCTGTTGGCCTTCTAGTTTAATCTATACGTTCACGACACCTTATTCAATTACTGGAAACTCCTTTTTTTCTAAGGATATAGACACCTTGTAAACAAGGTCCTTTATCTCTGCTAACAGCAGGGCTTACCTCTGATAAATCAAAGCATTTTACACACCAGACACATTCTTTTCATCCTGGAAAAGCCGAGATGGTTAAAAAAAGAAAAGAAACCCAAAACATTCTGGTACAAACAGGTGTTTTGAATCAGGGAATTACCTCCAAAATGTAGCATTACAAACATCTAAAATTCAGCAACATATTGTAACAAAGAGCTGTGCTCATCAAGACACATTTTCCAATTCTCAAGAGTTGTTCTTTCTCTTTTAAACTGAGCTTTGTAAGAGAAAGAATTATATTTCAGAATTTTCTGTGAAAGAAAATTTGGAACTGCTTAAGGAACAATTGTTATGTTCGGCAGCAAGCCACCCAAACACTTCTAGCTATGTATTTTCAGGCATCCAACCTGCTCATGCAGGCAGACAGAGACACAATCCATAACTTATGCTTTATCCTCCCCTGGCCCACACCTAGGAGTGCTACATCCTCCAAACACTTATCTGACCCCCTGCACCAACAGTAACCTAAGGGGTCCGCAGAGCACCTCACCAGGTACCTGCTGAATGGATTTTTGAGAGACCTACCCTCATTTCACCAGGAACTTAGCAAAACCTTTTACAACACGTCCTGGTTTTGACAAATGAACCTGCCAGGGAAAGGACCGTTTCAACCGAACATTCCTGCGACTGCAGCACTGGAAATACTCCGCATCGGTTCAGATAATTAGATTTTTTTGTAGGGTTTGTTTGTATGGTGGATGGCAGTACACAGAGGTGGAGGGCAGCTCTTTGCCTTCGCTGAAGGGCACGCTGAAGGTGATTAACTGCTTTGGGTTTATTATCTGTGTCCTTTACTCGATTGCTTTGCTGCAGTTGTGCTCTCCTTACAGCAGAGCTATCAGCCTGCATGGGGGGTCCGCTGTTTGTATTCGCAATGGTGCTTCATTTTCTCAGTTGGTTTACACAGAATTTAACAGGAAAAGGACTGGCTGTGAGCAGAAGGAAGTCTCCAGAATGAGGCCTCAGAGCAAGAAGCTCTTACCTCCAACAAGTGCAAACACATCCTCTGGAAGGCTCAGTCACTGGGAGTCCCTCCAGCACATCACAGCTCGAAAGATCCGTGCAAAAAGTTTCTCTGGGTGTTCTCAAAGGAGAACGTGGGAAAAGATGGAACCCTTCTGGTTTGAGGTTTGATGGCAGTGGTAAACAAGCATGAGAGGACTGATGTCAAGCAATCAGGCTGGCAGAACTTAAAGACAAATTTTGCATAAAAGCAATTATGAGCAGATGTATATGGGAGAACTTAACAGCCCCACAACAAACTCGAGGTAGCCCAAAACACCTGACGATGATACTGCAGCCTCCTTGCCACCTGGGGGACTGGGGCTGTCTAGTCTGGAAAACAGGAGGCTCAGGGGAGACCTTACAGCTCTCTACAGCTGCCTGAAAGAGGGTCAGAGCGAGGTGGGGATTGCTCTCTTCTCCCAGAGAACAAGTAACAGAGTAAGAGGAAATGGCCTCAGGCAGTGCCAGGAAAGGTAAAGGTTGGATATCAGGAAAAATTCTTTCACTGTGAGGGTTGTCAAACACTGCAAGGGGCTGCGAAGGGAGGTGGTGATGTCCCCATCCCTGGAGGTGCCCAAGGAAAGACTGGATGTGGCACTCAGTGCTCTGGACAGGGTGCCAAGGTGGGGATAGGACACAGGTTGGACTTAATGTTGGAGGTCTTTTCCAACCTTAATGATTCCCTGATTCCATTCTAGGATTCTAGCCACGTAGAGCTTGAAACTTTGCAGAGCACCAGTCTATCAGTTCTCCTCAGTGCAACATGAGAAATCCCATCTTAAAATTCAAACGACAACAACCTTAGATCACTTTCCAGTCTGATTTTCCTTCCAAACCCCAAACAGAAGGCTGTACAAAGCCATTTAAGTCTCTTTTGTAGGTCAGGAGGACCAAACAGGAATGGGATATCCTCTATGATTCAAAGCTGCTCTTCGTGACTCCTTCTTGCTCGTACCAACCAAGCGTGGAAAAGCAAGATGCCTCCCACCCCCTCGAGCTCTCTTTTCCTCACCACCTCATGCTCTTGCAAATGACACGCAGGACTGAACAGCATTAAAGAAACATAAGCTTTAGCACTTTTTCTAGGATGATGCACAAGTGAGGAAGACTGTGGGGCTGCCCATAAACTCTGCGATTTTAACATCTCACAAGTATCATCACTCCCTGCAGCCACAGCTCCTCCTTCTCTGCTTCCTTCTGTGGCCTTGTATTCAACAAAAAGAAGTTGGCAGTAAAACGCCATGCTTCACATAAAAGGTTGGCTTCTGCTGCTAATTCTTTGCATTTTTGACACTGAAGCAGAACTCTTTCCTGACTATTTGAAATCCATACAGTTCAATAAAAAAAAAATCTACTGCCCAATTTTCATCCACCACCTCTTGAATATTTTACAATGTTAAGCAAGCTCCAGGGTTACTGATACTTGCTGGATTCACACATTAAATTTTTTCAGAGTAAAATTAACATCATGTTAGCAGGAGATCAAATTCTAAGAGTCTTGTGTGGAGACACCTCCCAGTCCGTGTGGAAAGGCTGAGGGGTTTGTAACTTGTATTTGCAGCCACGCAATGTCAGTCACCCCTTCATCATTCCTGCTCTGTTCTCCCTTGAACATGACACGAGCAAACCACAGCTCTCCCAAATTAGAGGCAGAAATCCATACACACACACACCTCCTGGCATTCTTGGCTTCTGCTGCTCCTGTGCTTTTCCAGCTGTTCTGCCCCAGCTGAACTTCACCCGCACAGAAAAGATCCCACACTGCAAATTCCAGATACAACACGGGACAGCTCACTCGTTATCCAGGTGCCTGGCCACCTTTCTCACCCAGTGTTGGCCTTTTTATCCAAAAATGATGCAAACTTGACAGGAAGTTCTCTTCAGTAAACAGAACATGAACTGCCAAGGGAGCTAAAAACTAAGTTCACCTTTTTAATAGTTAATCACAGAATGATGAGAAAACGTAAAAGCAGCTTTAATTGAGACATTTGTTCATGGCAAATTAACGATTCCACTGAGATTGCTTTGGAGGTATTTTAGTTTGGTATGAATGAAAATATCTTTACCTCATTCAGCCTTACAGTATTCTACATGCAAAAAAGCTGACATTAGGTAGATTAAAAAAAAATCATAAAGCAAAAAAAAAAAAAACAACACCCCAAACCTCAAACACACAGCAATTATATGGCTAATGAACAATAGCCACTTACTGACTCTCATATCATTAAAGTACTAACATAATATGAATTAATAGATATTGCAATTAAGATTAAGTAATGAGAAAGCTAAAAACTGTTCCTGGTGGCTTCTCAATTAAATGGGGAATGAAAAAAGCAAAGCAAATCATACACATGGCAGTTACGGTGCATGGTTATCCAGATCTGAAAGTTTTATTTGCTGAGACTGGAGATAAACTAGGCTGGGAAAAAATTAAAAATAATATTTCTGCAAACACAAAATTGAAAATTTATTATATTAAGCAGTCTATAGCCTTGCAACACAAGTTAAACCTGGGTTAAAATAAAACGTGATTGAAATACAATGAGATTGCAGGATGAACAGAATTGCTGTAGCCGTTGCCAAGCACGTTTTGAACACAGGGCAAATAAGGGGTCATAGAACACTGGGAAGAGGGAATTAAATTCAGTGATAGCATGGCACTGTGGCATCAGACACTGTCATTGCACAGCCCAGGAAAACTGCTCCTCGCAAAGAAATCTGATGCTGAATAAAGAATGTAGTGAAGAGCTGATCAAAGTACTAGCCTGGTCCACAGCTGCCATTCCTACAATGGGGTTGAAGAAGACAAAAACCTATTCCTAACCACAGTCCTTATTTCTATTTCTTATTCAAAATGTGACCTTCCTGCCACGAAACTGAGTTTGCACGAGAAAGATGCAAACTAAAACGGTGTCTTAAGAAAGGCTGCCCGATGTCCTTGGCTTCATGGTGTGTCCTGATGCCCTTTTGTATGTTCATGTCAAGGGATGCTCTTTTGCTATCTGAGCCAAAGGATGATTTCTCCAAAGAGGATGGAATGCACCACAGCCCTTTCCATGCTTCACTACAAGGCCTTCTAAGGATAACCAGTGTTCTCATGCTGGTGTTATTATAACAGCGAAAGGCAAGGGTTCCTCAGGTTGGAATCAAATAGAAGTGGAACTACTACAGCTGATGGTTTGGTCAAGTTTGCCGTTTTCATGTTCCAATATAAAATTACTTTTTGTCCAGATCCTAAGGGTAACATCAAGAGGAAGATTTTTCATCTCTTCCTAGAGTAGATAGATGTTTAATGAGCACTTGATGATTCATCTAGAGTATAAAATTTCATCTGAGAGCCTGGTGTTATTATTCAAGCCCATTTCGCAGTCAGACAGCTCCCACTCTTCTATAAAGTATTTTTTTTTACTCTGTGAAAAACAAGGCCTTGGAGGCAAGTCAGGGGATACACAGTGACATATTGAATTTACTGGCTTTGTCTGGAACAATATGCAGAAATATTTCAGTGATGCAAGACCATATCTATAAATAACTCGAAAACATGGTGAAAGACTGTGCCAACAGATTGCTGAAATCCCCAGTGGTTTGAATGGGAGTTTACTAGAGAGAATTCCTAAAGGATTACAGTTTCAAGCAGAATGGAGCCAAATAAAAATAAGGAATCTAAAATATCATTGCATAAAGGAATCATCTAATATTGCAAGGAAGCAACACCCAGTCAGTGTTCAGAGTTTTACAATTTCAGATATTGAATTTCTTTAAAGTGATTAATTTTCCCCTCCTTTTTTTTCCTGTTTCTCCCTTTTTAAAAGTGAATTCTTGTTAAATATGTGCTCTTCAGGCCAGGAGTGGGGAAATACAGACAGGGTACCAAAGAGAGTCCCAAAATGCAGACAGCCAGATGAGCCATCAGGGCATGAAATTCTCCTTTCTCCTTCCCCATCTGTTTGCTGGTCTTGATCTCCTAACTCCCCTCCTAGCTCCGGTTTGCTTGGCAGCTGCAGCCAGAAGCAGAAGTGAAGAGGTTGTGTCCAACCGGGGAGGAGCTGCAGAGCTGCACCTCAGTCCTGGAAGTGCAGCCCCCCTCCCAAAGCTGGGGCTGTACTGGGAGCACAGCCCCTCTCCCAGAGCTGGGGCTGTACTGGGAGCACAGGCCCTCTCCCAAAGCTGTACTGGGAGCACAGCCCCTCTCCCAAAGCTGTACTGGGAGCACAGCCCCTCTCCCAGAGCTGTACTGGGAGCACGGCCCCTCTCCCAGAGCTGTACTGGGAGCACAGCCCCACTCCCAAAGCTGTACTGGGAGCACGGCCCCTCTCCCAAAGCTGTACTGGGAGCAGAGCCCCACTCCCAAAGCTGGGGCTGTACTGGAAGCATAGCCTCTCTCCCAGAGCTGTACTGGGAGTACAGCCCCTCTCCCAAAGCTGGGGCTGATACCTTGGGATTTTTAGCTTTTCTATTTTTCAGATTCTGTACTGCATTCGTGTGTGTGTCTCTGAACTCTATACAAAATGTTAGCCAGTTTCTCATGTTAGTCACACTAAACAATCCTTCTGAGGGCCTGCAAAACCAAGGTCATGCTCCACAGCTCAGGCTCAAAGAGTATAAACAAAAGTGGTTTGTGGGGACGGACCAGGGGGGGATTGTAACTTCATAACCTGAAGCTATGGTTGGACAATTAGCTTCTGATATGCTGATAGACCAAACCTGTATCTGTCAAAAAAACTCATGACTGTTCATCCTTTTTGGATCCATCTTGGGTGTGGTCTCTGCTGAGGCTCCTGTGCAGCCCAAGCCCTTCTAGAGGCCTTTAATAAATACCTGTTTCATTCCCTTGCTGGTCTCTGTTTCAGGGAGCCTCTCCAGGCATCAGCGCTGTACTGGGAGCACGGCCCCTCTCCCAGAGCTGGAGCTGTACTGGGAGCACAGACACCTCTGAAAGCAGCTCAGTGCTGACAGAAGCTTGAGGGAAAACGCATTTTCCCCAAATTAACCCTTCCTTTACATCAAGAAAGCTGAACTAGCAGCTTCAACTATGTACAAGGCAAGCAGGCTGCCTTTGCAATCCTATAGGAGTGAATCACATCTTGGCTACTTCTCTACTTGCAAAAAAAAAAAAAA
>VZTF01004396.1:2008119-2028755 GCA_013397755.1 Cnemophilus loriae
ACATTTCAACAGCTGAGTCAAAATTCTAATGCAAAGCTTGTTCCTGTTAAGGGAACAGGTGAGGTCAATTGGCAGATTAGATGTACAAAAAAAAAAAAAAAAAAATTAAAAGAAATTCAAATTAATGAAGATTTTTTTAGCTGCCCTAAGATCCAGTTCTGTCCTGATTCAGGTCCCCTTACAGACAGAGGTTTTCTGTTGTACTTGGCTTTCTCCTTCCCTCTTCCACACACATTGTTCCTGCTGGTCTTTGAGAAGGACTCAGTTCAGGCAGAGAAATCCTGCCCTCTTAACACGTACTCAGACTTTCACATCAATTAAACTAATTGGCAGCAAGTGCCACACGTACCTTAATCGTAACTGCAAACACCCTGTGATTATACCAAATCCTTTCTGAAAACGAGATTGTTATTTTTGTGGGGCTCTGAAATAAATATTTAAAAAGAAAAACAGGAGTCTGTGTTAGCATATTTCACTGTATTACTTCCAAAGGTCAAAATGTCCAAATAAATAACTTTGCCCCAGTAAGCTTACCTGTTTCAAAAATATAAATTAGCACTTTTATTTTGTAACCATGATGTGCTCTTGTTCACCAATTTGCACCTTTAGTAAAATCTTGTTTCAGTCAGCCCCTAGCCCCACAAAATATCTCATACTAAACTTTAAGGTTTTAACATGCACAAGGAACGTAGCATTATTTAATGATCTTTGTTATATTTCTAATTAAAAGACTGACAGCTAAAGTGAGCCAATCAGTGTCACCCAAACATGAGCTCATTGCAAAGTGTTCTTCAAATGCAAGAGCCAGGTAGGGCTGCACCAGAATCTCAGAGAGAGGGGCACGAAGGAGAAGTGGCTTAAATCAGTGCCCAGAGGCAGCACCTGCCAAAGGCCTGGCCAAGGCTCCTCCAGCCATTGCTGACAATCCCCAGGGAACATTGATAGAGGATCCAAGAGGAGCACGCTGCAGCAGCTGCTCCGCCTGGGGCCACAGGTATCCCCAGGGATTTAAGGCACCAGGGGACATTTCCATCATCTTCCCACCTCTGCTGGTACTGATCAGGCTTCACTCAGGCTCTCAGTGGCAATTCTAACATCACTTTGATTTAGAGCCATTTTTAGCTACATGGAATGAAACTGGTGCTCTGTCTGGGAGAGACTTCTCAACATTACTGGCATTAGAAATGCTGTACATCATTGGTAGGACAGACAGGTGAGGCTCCTCCAGGAGACAACGAGGGGAAGAATCAGGTAAGAAAAGGCAGTGTTGATGGAATATTGTTCTTCCCAAGCAACAAAGCTGGGTCTGGACCCTTATGACAGCAGATAGACTAGAGGGAGGCAGGATGGGGGTGCTTATTCTGAAGTACAGCCTCCAAGGAAGCTGTTAGCTGAAGCATCTAGCCCTGCTTTTATAACTCCTTCACATACTTGAAACAGCCGCTGTTGCTTGCTTAGATTGTCTGGAAATAAGAAGGAATTATTTCCAGAAAGAGAGAGATCACTGCACCCCAATACAAACAGCAGCTGTAACTGGTTCCATGCAGAGCCTGAGTGGAAGCAGGGAGAGACTGGGAATAGCCAGTCCTCAATTACCAAGCTGGCAATTCACACTAAATCACACTGCTCTGGATTCAGACATCCCTTCTGAGCCTTCACAGTTCTACCACAGATATTTGGAGCGTGAGGGAAAAGCTATCCAGTGGCTTTGTTTGTTTGCCTCTTTTCCACTCTACTAACCTAAAGGTATTCTCAGGAAGAGCAGTTTGGTGTCAGACACATCCAAGTTCTTTTCATCTCACTGCACTCTCAGAAGCCAGGGAGGTTTGACAGGGCAGTTTGCTTGCTCTAATTTTGCTGGGCAGTGTCATTCACTCGATAAGGACACCACACAAACTTTGATCCTCAGTGTGCAATGCCACAGCTTTGGGTAGGAAGACTACACTGATTACAAAAGCCTGGGAGTTTTCATCAATGCAAATTTTCAGACATCCTACACTTAGGGTAAATTTATTTTAATACTGCAGACACTGATAGAGGAGCCATTAAAGATATCCCCTATGAAGTTTTTAAAGAAAGTAGCCTGCATTTTTATTTGGTTTTGAGCAGTAGGTGATGAGGAGAGCAGACGTGCACTGAGGATACCACCCAGGAGGAGCCCTTTGGGAGGCTCAGCTGGAGAAATGTCTGCTCCAGTCAGATCTGGCTGCCTCAGCCTCCAAAACACTCATCCCTGTGAAAGTATTTCTGTGTGTACAAAAGCAAAACGTTCAGACTGACAGCAGTCACCAGAAAGTGTCAGGATTCCCCCTTTGACATGCTTGAGTCCACAAAACTCCCCCTTACACCTTTTTTTGACGTTTTTAGCTGAGCGGGTTTCAGCCACCACTGAGAGAAACAATTAAAGCAGAAGAACGCATCGCAAAGATTCAGTGTGTGTGAGTAGTTCATGGGATGATCCTCTCCATTAATATGATATTCTGTGCTACATGAAAACTTACAAGGTTGCTGGTTCAAAGAACATTACACAGTGCGAGCAACTGCTGCAACTTCTGAGCTCGACCTTCCTCAGAATATTTTTATCACTGTGCCAGTGCTAAAGAGTTCTTCCAAGGTAATGAAGAGTCACTGAAAAGGTATTTCAAATAACTCAGAGACTGCAACCACTTCAGCTTTTCCTTAGTTAGCAAAATATCAATACAAAATTACGTGAAATTATTAACATTGGTTTGAAACTATTATATGAAGAAAAGTAATCGGAGCTCCAGACATTCAAGAGTTCTAAAAAGAACAGTAAGAAGAAAAATTCTTATGGTTTTCACTAGAATAACAACAGTTTGCTTCAGTCTAAAGAACTTTGAAAGGATATGCCCTGAGATACTGTGTGGAAGATCCAAGCATAAAAAGGAGGAAACTTGATTATTTTACTTCCTCTCCTGCAAAAGTCATCTCTGCTGGGCAGAGCAGCAAATACCCGCTTTCTGTCCCCAGTGGCCAGGATTTATCCTTTAGGATGCAGCCTTGGGAAAGCAAATATTGCTTCAACATCCCTGACAACCATAGGGGATAGATAAAAGTGTAACTGCAACTTAGAGGGAATTAGAATAAAAGAGGAAAGGTTAGAGGGCAGTGTGAAATCCCACTGATAACTCACCTAACTCTTCAAGAAATGCAGCTTGAAGGATTTCTGATGATCTTGTTTACTGGTCTTGGGGTGGTTTTTTTTGGGAGGATACAATTGTGAATGATAATTACGCATATTCTCATTCAACTGGAAGTAAAAAAAGTAAATTACAACTTATAGCTTGCAACTCGAAGGGTTTTTAAATATTAATCATTTGCACGTATGTATAAATAACAATTTTAATGATGAGAGGATCACGAGCAACAATGAATGAGATCCGATTATAAACAATGTCAGGCATTCAAGGGACGTTCTCACTGTAATTAAGAGATGACGGTGGAAGAAAAGCAGCCTTCAGAAATTGAGACCTTTAGCACAATGAAGTTCAAGCAATTTAGATTTGTTCTTGTTAAAGGATTCTCTTCCATTGTTTGGCATTTTGAATTTAATTTTTTTTTTTTTTTTCTGTCTTGGGAGTTTCACCATTCATTTTTCTTGCAGGATCTTTACAGACTCAGTTTTTGCAGTGCCAGTATTTCATTAGAATTTCTCTGTAGAGAAACTTTTTTTGTTTTGGTTTGGTTTTTTTTTGTTTTTTTGTTTTTTTTTTTTCCCCCATGCAGCCATTTAGGAGACAGCCTACCAATGAAGCATTCTGGCTCTGGCACAATCTCACAAGGAAAGTATCAAATGCCCTAACACCAAAGACATTTAAAACTCGACTGTAGAAAACTGAAGGGAATTTTCCATAGGAAAACAAAACTGCCTCAGTGAGAGATTATGTGAGATCAAAAACCTAACAGTCCACCATGTCTGCCTGGTTTCTACATCTCCTCTTGTCTGAAACGTGTAGGATATGTCAGTAACTCGTGTGCCTCTCCAGTCAGCCTCTGTGAACAGGAATAACTCCTTCTCCCTATTTCCCATGCAGCCCCTTTGTGGTATTCACGTCTGAAAATAGAGTTTGTATATGCTCCAAGGAAAGTTTATTGCAGAGAGGCAGCCACAGTGAACAGAAATGTCAAGTCTTAATGACAAGAAAGGAGTTTACTCAAAAGATACTGATCTTTGTATATACGAGTGTATGCATGACTTAGATTATAGGAATTCAACGTGAAGCAAAGAGGTTCTTAAAGACCCCAAAATGTGACTGCATGAAAAGGCCATCTATTGAGTATATACTTCTCATTTCTCCCAGCTTTTCAAGCTTGTATTTTCTGGGATTTTTAATTAAAAGATAATACCAAAAGATCTTTGGGTTTTTAAATTAAATTCTCATATTTGCCTGCTTCCTCCAGCAGTGTTTAGCCTTTCTCATCAAATATCTCTCAGCTGTCAGTGAAAGAGACCAATGCACTCAACAGGAAGAGTGAAATGCCTTCATCTGTCTCTCCCTCTTCTCTCTTTCTTTCACCAGCACACCAGGATGTCAGATCTGAAGAGAAATTTATGCATTTCCATCATGGAGGGGATGGGGTCTTGTTGAGTCATGGATTGATCACTGCAATAAACAGAGGCTGTAGGTTCTCTGGGACATTCTCACGCAATACAGGCAGTTTTGCAACATTTGCAGGAAAATGAAGCCGTAATAATGGAATAAACCAATCCAAACCCACAAAAATCCCACAAAACCCACAAAAAAATTCCTGCACAGCCGTGGACCTGAGCTTTTCAACCAGAGCTTGCCTTGTAACTGAAATTGTTTTTACGCCAGATATCTGGCTAGCTTACAGCCTTTTAAATATCTTACTCATCTCTGCACTTCCTAAGAGGTAATAGAAAAAACGAAATAGGTAATAGAAAAAATGAAATAGGTAATAGAAAAAATGAGATCGGCATATATTCATTTCTATGACATTCCCTTAAATGTTAATATTTTAGCTTGCATTTTAAAGAGAATCATAACACCACTTAGCAAAGATGAAGGCACAAAACTTGGCAAAAAAAAAAAAAGGCAGATTAGTCAGTGAAGATTAAAACTGCTTCAGCTCCAATACTGTAATTTAAGGCAGAACATGGTGCAGACAAAATGCTTCTCTACGAGTTTATTTCCTCTCTCTCTGCCCATCTTCCCCTTGCAAGTTGTTACTTCATTTCACCGAGAAGGCTGAAATCAATATAATGAGTAGAAAAGCACGCAAACTAGAGAAGTGTGCGTCAAGTGGCAGCATAAAAAGAGCAAGTGAGAATTCTGTTCCAGCAGAAAACCTCCAAAAAGATCTCTCACACACCATCAACGTGGATTCATTTCCATAAGAAACAAATTGGCAGTTGATGCTGATGAAGGCTGCCCTACACTTTACTGCTAATAAGTGACACCAGGGGCCTTATTACAAAGTATTTCTAAACATAAGAAATTCTGTAATGGGGCCCCCAAGGGCCACGTCCACGAATCGCGGCCCCGCTCCGTGCAGCCTGTGCACAGTCACCGGTTTCCAAGGCAACTAACCCGAGCACAGAAGCCGTGTGAGACTCTTGTGTAGAGAAGTTAGGCAAAGCCTTCTCAGTATTTTCATTTTGTCATAGGGCCAGAGCAGTAGGAAGCGTTGCTTTTCCTTGCTCTTGGACTACAGAGTCAGCCTGGGTTCGGATATCACCTGTTGGCATCGTCTGAAAACACAGTGCAACCAAAGAAATGATACAGTGTGTCACAGCTGAGAATGCTCAGGGCATATTCCTCACTTCTTTTCTTACTTTTTAACAGCTAAAAAAGAACGCAGCACATGAATGAGGAGCACGAGCTGCCACGTCCCATTCCTGGACCTCCAGGTAGCAGAAGAGTATCAAGAATAATATTTGGTTTGCTCACTCTTACCTTTGATTCTGGTTGTGCTGCCGATGATAACACCAGCAACATTCTCTCAAGTGTGGTGCCGGCTCTGTCTCCTCATCTGCATCGACCTGTCAGCTGTCAGACAGCAACTTTTCCAAATATATCTAAAGCAGAGGGGAAATAACTATAGGCCCCCTAAAACGTGCCCAAGCCATTATCCATTTTCACACCAGTTGAGGAATCACTTCGTTCACTTGGAAATTTTCAGGCTTTTTGTAAACACTAAGTTTGCTTTCAACATTAACCTCAGAAGGCCAGGAAGGGTTAGAACATCAGGATTCCATAGAAAATACAGCTATTTAAGCTAGAAGTAAAAAAATGCTGCCCTATTCTACTTGAGCATTAATGCCATAACAGGACAAACGTTAAGAATAACTTTCCTTGGTATTCCCAGGCCAAGTCCTGCTGCAAAAAAGAAAGTTGTCTTTCCTGCACAAATACACAAACCACCTCTCCTGAGCTCACAGCTGCACAGGAGTTAACGGTGCACATTTGTGCTTTAACTGTAAGGCTACATTTAATTAATTAGGAAAGCACTGACTTATCCCCAAGGAGAGAACAGAAACAACAGTTCTCTAGCCCCTGGTTAGCAGTTCTGGAGGTAACGCCCACTCTATCCCACGTCATTGTCACCACCTGAGAGCCACCAGCAGCACAGACCTGGCAGAGGCACCTGCTTGCAGCGTGGTTTCCAAGGCCAGTGTCCTTGAAAGACAGATGGGAAAGGACTCCCCATGCTTCCTCCCAGAGCAGTCTCATGGCATCACTCTTGTAAACTCAGAAAACACATTACCTACATTTCATTAAAAACAAATCCTGGGAGAGGTTATTTTCCTTTCAAGAAACCAAGCAAGAAATAAGGTTATGGGTACTAAAACACCTACAGTGTATATTAAATTCACTGAAGTTTTGATTAAACATCAGCTCTGCTTCATAGCAGGAGAAAAAACTTAGTCATGTACAAAGAGCCTCCCCTTTTGTCTTTTCTCCTCACCTCAGAATCTCGTGATTTGTTTTTTTCAGTATAGCATTTTGGATATCTTTAAAACAACATGCCTCATGTAATATGTCTATAGCCACAAACCTGTTATTCAGTGGAGCACTTCTAGCTAGGCATCTCATTTTCAGAGTCTCTGGAGAGGCAGCTGCCTTCTCCATGAATCAATACATTGAAAACCGCACCAAACCAAACAGGAGGACGCTTCTCACCCTTGCAGCACAGCGGGCTCATCTCAAATCTGAGATATACCTGGTGACCTTTCCACTGCAGAAGCACCAAACTCTCAGCGCTGCCTGGGAAATTCAATTACTGCAGGTGGCTTTGTGCGAGTGATGCCCCAGATCTTACTGCTAACTCTGTCCAGCAAGGCAGTTGTCTTCTCTTAAAGATCAACTGCAAACCGCAACCTGAATAATGAAAGGCACATCCTGCAACCAAGCCCTCCAAGAGCTCTCTGTACAGGGGAGAATGAGGCACAATGAAATACGGCAGTAACTCAGAAAATGCAGGCTCGGGCCCCACGTGGCCTCATGAGCACCCCCAGGCCCAGCGGCGTCGAACGCCCCGGTGTCGCAGCGCGCTGGTCCCCGTCACCAAAGCACCTGTTCCAGCATGGCAGCGCAGTTAGAAACAAACTGTGCTCTGCTTTTCCACGTTTCCCAAAGCCCACAGGGCTGCCAGTGAACCAGCAGAGCTCCGGAAACAAATCAATGCCTGGCTGTCCTCCCAGAGACGGTTCCTAGCTGCGCTATCACCGACGAGGTAACCGATGCTGTCAGAGCCTGTCAGGTGACAAATCCACGCGGGGCTTTTGCCACCGAGCCGCCAGTGGGGGGATTCTCTGCCTAACAAGGAGAGCAGAGAAACTCCGGAATAAGCAGTTTCCTATTCTCTGGAACTTTCTTATTCCAGAGTTTCTCACAGCCCTCTGTCTTCTCAGCTTCTAAATGAAGGTCCATGAAACGTCTGGCACTGAAATAGGGGTATAAAACCTCAAATTTCTTTGTGGGAATTGCCAGCTAAATGGGAGCTGTCTCCTGTTATCTATAGTATGAAAGAAATCCTAACCTTTTTATTTTTTTTTTCCTGAATAGAAATATAAAATAGCATCATGTAGTCTTATAGTTGTGAGGAAACTGAACTTTAATGGCTTCAGCACTTGACAGTATTCGTAGTTAGAAAGGTCAATTTTTATCCATCACCCGAGGAAGATTTCTCTGCTTCCAGCCAGTGATATTGTTGAGAATTTGCTACCTTGAAAACAAAGTTTCCTTCAAAGCCAAGAGTGTTTGCTCCTGAAGTATTATGTAAAACTCCAATCTACTGCATATGCTGACAATACCAGCTGCAAAGGTCTTTGAAAACACTGTTCACACAGCACGAAAATTCTGAACAAATGGAAAGTTTTATAGCAATTCAATACACATAATCCTGGCTTTCACAATTCCAGTTGACACTTAAATATTTAAAAACAACAAGGGACATATGGGTTATTTATTCTCTTTTTTATTTTAATTCTAGTTCTGAAAATAGTTTCTAACTTAGTTATTTTAAAACAGAAATGGCACCATTTTAGCGCTGAACTTGCGGGCAATTCATCAGGTTGTGAATTCTAACCTGACACTTACAATACACCAAATGCTTTTTCAATGCTGCTGTTGCACCATCTGCTTTGATATTGCTTCAGAATTATACTTAAAAATATGTAGCTAGAAGCAAAACGAGGTTTATAGAATTTGACTACAATCTATATCTTTCTGGGAGGGAGGATTAATCTTCAGTGCTTGAAAGCTTTTATGCTTTATAATTTTTGACAACATTTGAAAAAGAGAACACAATTGGCACTGCCACAAGGATGTAAAAGTTTGCTCTTTTTAAGTTGTAAAATAGTTGTGTTCTTGTTAAGTTCTAAGGAATATTTTGTGTGGTGTCATTTTTCTCTTCAAAATCTAACCCACAGATATTTCTGGAATTTGTTTTAATTTTTCTTTCACGTGGGTATGACAAAAAATTATGTAACTTCGAAATAACAGGGTACAGTAAAACAGCTCGCTAAAGTCTGTGTTATTTTCTTACAGACTCTAAAGAGCAAAATCCACTCAAAATCTCACTTTTGTGGACAGACACAGCATGAGTGAATGGAGATGTTTCACATCATTGCAGCTTCGTGTCATAGTATAAATATTGCAGATTTTACAGTTTCAGTTGAAAATTTATACAGAATAATCAAGTTGCAGAGTAGGGAGGCAGACAGTTTTATGAGATGTACTGTAATTGTTCTGACCTACTCCTTCTACTGATGAAATAGGGGCCATAAAGTGAAAATCTTACTGTTTCTTTGTCCTTGGTCTAAGTATGACCTAAATGTTGCAAATCTTACCACAAAAAAATGCAGCCATTTCTGTATGTTAGCTGGCTTTACTGTTAAAAGTATTTCTTTGGAAAACAGATTTTACTAGAACTGTTGAGTGGGAGGATCTCTGACTCTCCCCAGGCATCTAGTGCTGGCCTCTATCAGAAAAAGCATCCAAGACTAGGTGGATAAGGAGTATAAACTCCACTGTAACTCTCATTCTAATTCTTCATTATTCCAAGGGAAAAAAAAACCCAAAACAAAACACTCTCCATTTTATCTTTCTGAACCTTTGTTAACAGTGGAACATAAATAAAGATGAAGTAGGTAAATATAGTCATGCCTTTATAAAAAACATTTTTAAAATACAAAAACGAAGGAAAAGCCACGGAGATACCACCTGTGCCTACACACTACTACTCTTCATGGTATGTTTCCTTACGCTTTTATCTTGGTACGTTTTAAATGTGCAGGATGAAGAATTTTATCACTTCTCAAGAGGATTTATTCCTTAGACCCGATCTAGAAATTCTTTGGTAGACCAAAGGCAGAACTTTGGTCTACCAAGTGACTTGAAGCATTTCAACATTTCTAGAGCGGGTGCTCTACTGCTTCAACTTTTCAAGAGAGAGGGTCACAATTCTCAGAAATCATAAGTGAACCCATTTGGATTTCGGTGCAAGTGCAGCGAAGTCACTTGAGCTTGGTAAGAGGAGCCCAAGGGAGCATCAGACCCCACTCTGCAAGAGGATGTACCCCTTATTAGGAAATAATGATTTTATTCATGGAGCAGTTTTTCATTCTACCCTTCACTCACTCTTTTTTTTTTTTTTTCCTGACATGGTTTCATGCTTCAGAACTTTTTTTTCCTCAGTGTTAAGAGGGCAATAAGGGCAATTAAGTCTCTGTCTGAGACACAAGTTCTCTTGCACCTCTGCTCTAATCCTGACACTTCCTCCCAGGATCCCAGCCTCTCTTTGTTTCCCATCTGTTGCACTTTTCCTCACGCTCCTCCAACTTTCTTTCACCCATCTCACTAGCACTTCTAAACAAGCACCTTGGAACACTCACCATTTTGTACTTCTCTCTGAGGGGTGGCTAATGCTGACAAGGCTCATTATTTGTTCTGTAATTATCTCCCGAAACTTCCCGTTTGCTGAGGAAAAAAGAAGAGCAAAATGCAGTAAGATTGCTGACACGTTAAGGCTTCTGCCGATCTTGCACTTGTACTTCCTTGCTTTTCTATTTATCTGTTTCTCTTTCAGAGCTCTTTGCAAGAAGGATTTTACTATGGGCCATAACCAGGGCTCTCAGATAAGAGAGCAATAGCGATAACACTGCTTCCAAAGCAGGGGGTGGTTTATGCTCATTAAAAACCAAATTTCACATCCATTGAAATGTGTGATGCTAATTCAACTGGAAGCGCTCAAATCATCTTTCAAAAACTAACAGTGCAATGACTGAGGATGGCTCAGCTTGATGGATTAAAAACGTTACCCAGCCCCAGCTGTGGGGGTAAGAGTTGCTCTCTTTTGATGAATAGGAAACCGGTGTGCAAAGAGATGATGTGGTTTACAACGTTCCCGTGCTAACCCAGCAGTATCAAAGTACATCTAGGCCTGGAAACCACTTCTCTCCCTGGTCACTACGCCCAGCACGAGCTCGCAGAACCCTGGGCACAGCAAAGGTGCCACTGCTCTGAGCCTTCCGTTTTTAATGCTAAATACCCATCGTCTCCGTCGCACAGGATTACTCTGATGACTCAAGAGTTACCCTCGAGTATCCCCAAATTATATTTTTACCTTTGTTTGTTTGTAAAACAAAGAGTTTTCTGTTAACGCTGCAACATGCATGCAGCTCTCTGGAATATTCTGCCTTGCTCTTTGAGAAGGCCCAGAGCAGCACATTTATGTTTTCTGCAACGCATGTGAATCTGTGCTAATTATTGCGTGGACAACAAAATTATCTGAATTGTCTTTGGCAAAGCAGAAGTAACCTACATAACATCCACTGCATATATAAACAAAAAAGGCTAATCCAAAATGTTTTATCATCAGCTGAGGCTCTTGAGTAGATGTTAGATTTTAAAAACAAAAAAATCCCACCGCTTTGTTCCCCTAGCACAGACAAAATAAATGGCAGCCAATTCACTTCAAACAACATTCCTGCACACAAAGTTGGTGACATAATTAAGAAATGTATTCTAGCTATTACTAATTTAACATAGCTCATCAATACTTCCATCAGAAAGCTGTTTATGGCCAACAGTGTCACAACTGAATTTATGCATTGTAAATACAAATATATTTTATTCATAGAAAATTCTTGTGACTTCAATTATGCAATAAGTATTTATTTGCGATTCATTATTTTTTGTTTGATAACCATCATTAATTCATGTCCAACTGATTAAGCCTGCTGTAAAGCTTTAGTGAACATCATACAGGATAAAATATAGATTTGTAGAGCTCTGCATTTTCCCCACAGCTTCAAGTGGAATGTGTGGACAATGACATTATACTGCTTCACATGACCACTGAGTTTTACGTTTCAGAAATACGTTGCAAGGCTTTCTATTAAAAACAACGTAAATCTCTAGCAAACAATTATTGATTTAAGAGATCTTTAGCTGCTTTTAGACTGCACAAAGTTGTCTCTCCTCTCACTCCCCTGTTCCATTTCTGCCTGAGATTCACATGCAGGGTGTTCCCTGCACCGCCCCTCACTTTGCGGGCAGGCAAATGCTTGCCTCCCAAACAACCAAGCTCTCAGCACCGCTGCCTCGCTTAGCAAGGGTGGGATGTTTAGGAATACATAGTAAATTTAATCTTCCTCCACATTTTTTTCTTAAGCAGAGTGCTAAAATTTGTGTCGGAATATAAAGTAAGGTTCATATATTCCTGAACTGGCTTTTCTTTTTATATCGTTTTTGCTTCAGTTTCCTGAAGTTCACCAAGAAATCGGCAGTGAACAGCACAAATTAAAACAGCAGGTATGTGACAGAAAAATAAAGACTACAGTGGTACTGTTTTCTGTACCTCCTGTTCCACAGACAAATCTACTTTAGTTATCCCAGGAAACGAGAGTTCAGACTGAGGCATGAAACCATTTCACCAAAGTTAAAAGCACGAGACAGGAAGATTTAAGTAGTCCAAACCAAAAAACGCCTACTCATAAAACCAAACAGCTGTGTTGAGATAATTTCTGATAAACAATGGGAGCATAAAGCCAGAAATTAATGGACCAAAATAGCTATGTTGGAAATTAAGCCCAATTAGTGGATAAAATAATGTCAGGAGTTGTTCTTTTCGTTTCACTTTTTTCCTTCTGTATGCCGAGTTTGAGATCCTGATTTCAAGCAGACACCACCAAAAGGCACGGACCAAAAGGAGCTGCTGTGCTGCACATCCAGGACCAGCAAATTCCCTTTTATTGCTGTTTGGCCACAGTTGCAGGAAGACAAAGCCCAGAGAGCCAAGCACTGCAGAGCCTGTACCGAGCAGTGATCCCAGCTGAGCTCCTGCGGCCAGGCCTCAATCCCAGCTCCTCTGCTCTTTGCCTCTTCCTTTGGGACCTTTTCGGGGCTTGCCACTCATCTCAAGAGCCCAGCTTTGCTGGCCAGCGCTGAATCTTTTGTTCTGGGAGCCCTTCATCAAAAAAGCAGCTACAAATGGCATTTTAATCCAACACTGTGAATGTTTGCCAGCCTCAAACCAACAAGAATCACTGACTCCTGAGGTCACACCGCCGTTGTCAGACTCATTCGTGAAGCTGGCTTTGGAAACTTCTAGCACCACTGCTAGCTACGTCGCTCACTCGCTCCAAGAATTTATTTTGAATTTGTTAAGACCACACGTTCACTTTGCAATGAGCCTGTACAATTATATGTAGGACAAAAGACAAAGTGAAATATTTAGAGCCATAATTTATGTACTTATATTTTTAAACAGCTAATGCAACTTCACATGCAGAGAGAAGGCTTTTATATGGTAAAAAAAAAGTCCAGAACATCAAATACCACAGTATTAGTGATTGCTTTTGATGGCAAAATATATTATTCATAATAATTCCTGCTCAATGTAATTAAAATATTTATACTGAAAGATATTATTCATAAAACAAAGATTGATTATCAGTCAGCAGTACCAAAAATCAAGATCAAAAATTTTAAGAGTGCCTCATAAAGGAATCCTTCATGAAAGGAAAGATATTGCTGGTTTCAATGAAAATCAACCCAGTGGAATATACAGATTAAAGCCAGGAAGAACAGTGTCCTTGTGCTTTAGCGATGACACTGAATTCTGAAATGAAACCCAGGAGGTAGGAAGATCCTAAGTGGATTTAAAGAGCTCTCCTGTTATCATGTACTGCTTAAATACCAAACCACATTTTTTAAAAATGCATTACAGGTCTCTCCCATTAAGTTTTTTCTTGATGGGTTGTAGTTTTGGGGAGTTGGTTGTTTGTTTTTAAGAAACCCAACTGGAAATGGGCTATGATTATCTGTCTCTGAAACAAGCACTTCTTTTTAATAAACTCTTATTGCTCAGTGGTTATAGTTCATTTTTCACATGCTGTCAGCCCATGCAGACACAAATATTCTCTACTCTAAAACACCAGCAAGCAGAGCATCTGCAATTCTTACTCTTCTAGATTTTACATGAACAGGGGTAGCAACACAGTCATCCCAGGGAACATCATGGCTTAGAAAATGGTAACAGGAACTTGTTCTCTTCTGCTGGCTGAAATCAGGTGTGGAGCAAAAAGGGCTCCTGCCATTTCTATTAGTCTAAGTCACTTTGCTCATCACTTCCTTTTTTGTTAAGGAGAGAATTTCTTTTTGTTGAGAACTGAAGTGAGCAGATGGACATCATATTCTACCACAATAACACTGCTTTACATCTCTTTGACAATATAACAGCACTGTATATTAGTGTAATTTACTCCCACTTTAAGTCTCCTTTTCACTGACAGAACAGCATGAAGAGATCTTCATGTAAGTGAAAATAAGTCCCCTGTGAATTCCAGGAAGAAACTATGACGTAGTGAATGCAAAACAGCGAACAAATCTTGGATGCTGATGGAAACCATACAATTAAAATATCATTCTGACTTAAGGGCTTTCCAAGTATTGCAAAGTAAATAGGGATTATCTATTTAGTTCACACTTAAACAACAAATCATACTTTCTCTGATCTCCAGAGATGATAGCAGCGAGGCACATGATTGACACATGATGGTATATTAATCACCAGTGATGGTCTGCCTGTACTGCACGTGAACTGCCTGAGAGGGTTTCAGTCTCTTGCAGCAGCAACCCAACACCTCCCTGGCAGTACTGACTTCTGTGGGGATCATTCTCAGAACAACAACAAAATTCAATCCTCTGTCTTGAAGAGTGACATCAAATGGCATTATTAGGTATTGGGCACCTTCACTGGGCCCAAGGTCCCAGGGTATCAGAGCCCCCTCTGCTTTGTTCACACCATGTAGAGTTACACACTTTTAGAACCAGTGCTGCTGTCTGTGCTACTTCTGGGCTTCAATAAGCCTACAAACTGCTCAGATTTATCAGAGACAATTTTATAAAGGCAGACAAATGTCCAAAAGTTGCTGCCTTCACACCCCCCAGTCACTACTCGGGAAGCTGAGAGGATGAGAGAGTGCCAAGGAAGCCTCTCCCCTGCCCTGCAGAGTCTGCTGGAGGATGCCGTGTGCTCTGGAAATGATGCAGCTCGGGATGCAAACTCACCTGGGGCAGCCCGGAGATGTGGGATTTATTAAATTCTATTGCTAACAAGGCTGTGTGTAGTACACGCTCTCAGGGGATATGATTTCCAATCCTCACCTCACAGGCATACCAGCATATGTTTTACTAACCACTCCAAGGAGGAGCTCCATACAAATGAAGGGAGTTGCACAAGCACAGCACCTCGTGCTTTTCCTACACAGAGTTTACTACATGTAGGGAAGTAACTTGAGGTGGAAGATGCTGCAACGCTCCCAGATATATCCATCTTATCCTCTAGAGGCTTTCCCTCTACTACTTCTTAAAATTACAAACAAGAATCCTCCTCTCTGATGTGGCATCTGGTCTACTTCTTCAGGCAAGCCCTTGTCTCCTTAATGAAAGCACCCGGCTAAACCCCAGTTCATCTGCACAGCCTCTCTACCTCATGCCAATCTTAGTGCAAAAGTGAGAGCAAAAAGAAGGCAAACCAGAATTCCCATCATGAGGAAAGTTTTAGGCTGATGAAAAGGTATCCTAGGCATTCGTCATTAGATTTCACGCGCAGACAAAATTCATAAACTAGTTTTGCAGTGTGTCCATCAACTGGTAACAACTGGTTTATCAGTGTGAGATCTGGCAAATGGTGTAAAAGCGTCTCGAGTAGACCTAAATGGCAGAAGGAGCAATGCATAGGATACAAAATCAAAACAAAGAAACTACGGAACGAAAGATAACAAGCAAATTCAGTTCTGAATAACTTAATTTTGTTTCATCTCCTTCTACTTTTTCTCTTGATCTTTTACCTGTTCACTCCACCTACCAAAAAAGTTATAGAAATATACAGTTGTTGCCAAAAATAAAAACCTTCTGCATATATAAAGTGGCCAACCAAAGAACTTTATTTTGTCCATTTGCCATTTATATTGTGCAGTATTTCTACCTCAGTTTGCATCTTACAGAACTGTGATATTAATGTCACAGAGTTTCAATCCAAACTTTACAGTTTCAAACGTTGCTTTTTCCAGTTGTAGGCATGTGCATCATTAAGTCACCACAAAAGTTCTTCCCATTGCATTTTTAACAGGATACTCAAACTATTCACAGCAAAACCTTCTTAACTATGAGAATGAATCCTCGCTGTCATCGCTGCCTTTTACAAATGCGACATCTGATTTTATTTCTTGCCCATATTCTGTAGCAAAAATGTTGCTGAATGTGAGCGATTAGGGCTAAGAAGGGGTGGTAAGGCAGGGCTTACAGTGGGTAATCAAAGAAAGCTGTTTAAATGGCAGGCAATGGAGTGCCTTCAGTGCCCTAGACAAATACTCCACCATCCAAATGATCAGCTGACTTAGTTTTCTGCATGTGTTCTATCGGTGTGTTTTATTAATAAGTCCTCAAAAACCTCGCATGGTATTTGCAGGATTTATCTCAGCCTCTTTCTTGATGCTTTTTCCCCACAATTGGACGGCCACCTACTTTGAGTTCCTCATGGCTGATTTCTTTCTCCACTAATGTTCAGTAGCTATTGTTTTATTGCAATGTATTTACGAGAAACAGGCAATTTTTTAAGGTGCCAAGAGCTTCAAGCTTTGTTTGTTTATAGCTCCTCTGTGCACTGCTACATTTTTTCTTGGATTCAACTGCCAATGTAAGGGATTAAGGGGCTAAGCGAGTTTGACTGGTGCAGGAATCTTTCAAATATGTTCCTCTAGCTCAACTCTTTCACTGGCAGTTTTTACTTAACGATAACTGCCAAAATAAAACTCCCCTGGTGCAGCGGGAGTGACAAAACAATCACACTTTTCAGGCACAATTCAATATCTATTCACACCTCTGAAAAAAATGAAATAAAATAAAAGTTGACAAAATTATAAAGCTCTGGCCTGTTGGCTTGCTTTTGCTGGGGTTTTTGTTTAGGTTTTTTAAATGCTCCAACCAATCTTCAGATTGTTAGACAGGGCTGGAGTGAGTGTTTGCTGACCTGTGCTCTGCCCACAGGGCAGTAATTATTCAATTAAGCCCTTGTAAGTGACAATAACTGTTTTTAAGGCCATCCTACAGAAATCTTGCACAAACACCCTTCAGTTACTGCCTTTTTTGTTTCAGGCTACCTGAAAACTTTCTTTGGCTCCTGATCTCCATAGCCCAGTGATGCTTCTAGAGTTTCAGCTCTAGAAATGGAAATTATTCCTTGCACAACAGCTTTGCCTGTGTTTTTCTAGAGATAGCTGAGATGTCATCATTGATGAAAAGAGTTATTTAGTAATAGTAGCAGCTAAATTCAGGGCCAGCCCCAAGCGCAGCTCTGTGAATACAGCTCATTCCTGACCAGTCCTGGTGTTTTGCTCCTTGTTTCCTGGGCACAGGGATTCAAGCTGTAAAGAAGCTTTAAGGGATTTTCTTTAGCAAGGATGGAAACAGGTCCCTCTTGATCTCACATGCTTCTTAGCTCCTGGTCCTCAAAGTGAAGCACAGTTTTGTTCATCTAAACCCAGGCATGTATGCTTTTTAAATAATTAGAAAGATATTGCCTACATGCCATTTTTCGATACTAAGATGAAGATAACAGTACTGATACTCATTCTCATACTTTTCTGCTTTTGTTCATTAGATTTAAGCATTTCAACCACAAACTGTTTGGTGGGGTTTTTAAATTATGAATATCCCTACATTGAGATTTTTTTTTAGATACACACACACACACTGTTATTTGGTAAAAGATGACTGGTGATTGTAGTGTAATTATGAAAAAACAGGGAGCAGGAATAAAAGAATCACCAGAATGAGACTCATTTTGATCACACAGTTGAATGCCAATAAAAATACTTCTACTAAAATTTGTAGATGGCACAGTGACAAAAAAACATGTGGAAAGACTTGAACTCTTGAGAAAGTTGTGTTGGCACAAGTACTGAGCACAATCATAGACCAGGGAGCACAGAGTACAGGTCCTACCAAGGGAATGACAGCTTGAAGCCAAAAAAGCTGCAGTTCTGACAAGGAAGTGGAGATTAAGCAGAAAGGTAATTCGGGTGCTCTGTCACGATGCTGAGTACAAACCAAAATAAATCCCAATTCAGTATCTGACAAAGAATGGGCAAAGTGTAAGGACAAGACAATATTATAAGACTGTGTGACTGCACAGCATCTGGTAACCAGAAAGAGCTGAGAAATTAGAGGATAAGTGTAAACATATGGCAAGTATGAGTTCAAGGTTAGAAGAAGGTGTCTAAGTACTGGGAGACAAAGACTTGGTCTCTTCAGCCTACCTGAAAGGGGTCTCCAGTGCTGTGTAATTCCACCATCTCAACATCTCCACAGAGCAAAGAGAGAGAGCAACAAGAACGAGACGGAGAAACTCAGCTGTGAGGCAAACGTTCCTCACACTGAGGGTGAGTGACAACTACAAAAATCTGTAAAGACCAGCCACAGATTATCCCATCTCTTGGCATTTCAGACCTTTCTGAAATATATACTTCCTGAACAGTGACCTGCCCACAGGTACGCTGGAGTGCCATTTGTGACGTGACATGCCATAACCCACGTCTTACGACACAATCCGAGTCGTAGAATGACTCTCTGCACATTTAAAACCCGTCAGAGACAGCACCCCATGTGTTTCACCTCTGTAACATGTGGAAATAACCATATCTCAGTAAACTTTGCATCTACATCTCTTCCTTATTTGTCTAAAAGTACATCTATGATTCCTCACTCAGAACCGTTCCCTCTTGGCACGAGGGAAGCTTGATAGCTCTTGGCATGAAAGAACATGTGATTAACACGTGTGGGCTCAGTGTTCCTCATTTGAGAATACTGGCTTCATTTGTATGGAATACAAATATGTCACATTTCCTCAGTATCTGAAACAGAACATTTATATTTATGAGGATATAAACTCATTTTCTCAAGTCTCCGATATTTGTTGAAAATTAATCATCCCCTTGCGAAACACATTCACTAGAATATTCATAGGAAGCAAACATAATGAATAATCATATTCAACTTTCACAATCAAAAGTTCCCAAAGCAATTTACAGGAGATAAGTATCATTATCCCCATTTATGGCCAGGGAAACTGAGGCATAACGTTAACTTGCTCGACATTTAATACCAGAAATGCGTTCCACCTTAGATTTCTGGCAAAACCCTGGAATTCTTCCTCCTCTAATGCATAAGATAGTCAAAGGAAAAAAGTTTTAATTCCAATGAATATTAATATGTTGCTGTGATCTCCAGCAAGATTTCCCTCAAGCAACTGAGAGTCCTCCACAGTGTTCAGAATATCTGTGTTCTTCAAGGCCTACCCATTTCCACTTGAGTTCTTGAACTATTATACTAAAAATCTGTGAAAACTGAAAACAGGTTTCTTGACTTTATTTGCAGCAATGTTGAGACACCAGAAATATTATGCGGTCTCTCCAACAATTTTCATCTTCCTTCTGGTCTAAAGCCTTTTTTGTTTATACAGTAAGATTTAATAATGACACAAGGCCACCATAACCAAAGTTTGCTTAATCTTGCAGTTATCACTTTAAAAATTTTAAGGGGAAAACCCTCTCAGTTTAAATTTGAAATGTTTCAAATTCATAAGATACCCTTCTTCTATTAACCATTATCATTTTAATTAAGGCTAAAGAATTCAATCTGCACACAAAAAAAGAATGTTATCCTCATTTTCACCGAGGAGGGGGGGAAAAAAAAAAATCAGATTTGCTCTGCTAAGAGAAATGAGAACGCTGAAATTGTAAAATATTTCACAGGCATATCCTCTCCATTTATGTACCTCGAGTTTGATGATGAAGTCAGTTCACAGCCCTACTTAACGAGCAGAACTGTATATATACATATTCTCACTTCTTGCTGCTGAGTTTAATAGTTCCTTTTAAAATGATATATGCCAATGTAAATATCGTTAACATAAAATAATTATATTCACAAAATATTTATTAAATTTACTTCTCCACATAAAGATTGAAAAATAAAATCTCCGTGCTCTGCTCAGTGATTTTAATGTGAAACTGCCGGCAAAGTCGTCAACACATTCTCAGCGTAATACATTAAGCCAGCATGTGTGGGTGTCACATAATTGTAGACAATTTAGTGACTGAATTCCTTTAGGGTTTTAGAGTCCTACTATGTTTTTGCTTGGATACCTCTTTTCTGGGTCATTAAGACATGGTTGTCAAAAGAATAGATGAAACAAGCTTTTAATGTTTTATTGCTGAATAAGAGTTGGAAGGAGTTGCTCCGCCTCGGCATCCAGGGTTTACAGCTGCAAAGCTGTATTTTATCTCACACACACCCCCTCTGAAGCTGCATGCTGAGGGTGAAATTCATTTTGGAGAAAACCATGCCGAGTTTTCTGGATTTTGATCACAGGTCTTACACCACCATATTATCTGACATGATCTCCTTCTTTAATGCACACACTGGTTCCTCTGCTCACTGCCAAGGCTGACCCACAGGGAGTCCTGGGGAAGCTGCTCCAACTACAAAAACAGAGCAAACCACACTGTGCCCTGCCCCCGGGGCAAATACACCCCCAATCACACTGTGCCCTGCTCCTGGGGCAAATACACCCCAAATCAC
>VZTF01004396.1:2028878-2071882 GCA_013397755.1 Cnemophilus loriae
CCCCAAATCACACTGTGCCCTGTTCCCAGGGCAAATACACCCCAAGTCACACTGTGCCCTGCCCCCGGGGCAAATACACCCCCAAATCACACTGTGCCCTGCTCCTGGGGCAAATACACCCCCAGTCACACTGTGCCCTGCCCCCGGGGCAAATACACCCCCAAATCACACTGTGCCCTGTTCCCAGGGCAAATACACCCCAAATCACACTGTGCCCTGCCCCCGGGGCAAATACACCCCCAATCACACTGTGCCCTGCTTGCTCCTGGGGCAAATACACCCCAAATCACACTGTGCTCAGCTCCTGGGGCAAATACACCCCAAATCACACTGTGCCCTGCTCCCAGCTGTGCTGCTCTAAGAGAAAATACGCCCCACATACACAGAGCTTGGAGAAACATGACTTGCAAGGGATGGGAAGGTGGTGAAGAAGGTACAGCAGCAGCAAAAGGAAAACAGAAGGAAATGTGGGCCCACTGCTCAGTAAGGTGAAGGATGCAATGCTGAGGGATGCAGGAAGGGCTCGGGGAAATTAACGTCTCAAGGTTTGCTAGCAGATCTCCTAGGGCAGACCAGAACTACCCGTAACAGAGGATGACTGAGATACATCTGAGCAAACTGAACACACACACATGAGTTCAAGCAATGAGATGGGACAGGTCTGAGACCCTGGGTACATGAAAGACGCTGTCAAACCAGGTAAAGACCGGTGGAGAGCTGCCAGCACAGGCAGTGCCTGCTGCACGTAACCTTACAGAGAGGCTGACAGCTGTTGTCTTCTATCTGGAGAAGACACACAAGGCTCAGAAATAAAGGGGCAGGAAGGGACCTTCTGCTTGGTAGAACTGCCTGCTAGGAGAGGTAGAAATGCCAAAGCCAGGCTGAAGTGAGCAGAATAGGAGAATCTCTACCCTTGGAGATATTCCATACTCATCTTCAAGGCCACGAGAAACCTAATTCAATTTCCAAATGATGTAATTACAACTTGTTGATTTTAAACTTCAACACAATTCTGGTTTCACTGTCCACATGTGACCTCATAAAACACAATATAAAGACAGCTATAACGTATTGGTTGTAATAATCAGCCTGATTAGGATTTCAAAATGAACATATAACATAACATCAACATAATGATAACTGGTCGAGTGCTGTCAGCTTTTTTTCCCTCTATATGACAATTGCTATTAAATTTTTGGGAGAAAGAATCTCTAGTACTTTTCCTAATTTGCATAAAATCTAGAATTTGGAGACCATATTCTAAGGTCTGTCATTCTCTTAAACGGATTCCCTGAATTCCTTACCTTTAAGGACACACCCATGTTCAAGTTATACTGGCCTTGTTCGGAGGAGCCAAAGTGAGGAGGAGTTTGGGAAGGCACAGAAGATGGCAATGAAAGAGTTTGAGAGAAATCAAATAGGTGAAACTAACGCCATTTTAAAACATGTCATACTAGCCCAGCTGCCACAGAATCTCAAATTCTGTAATGTTCTTCACATTAGAGTAAGTATCCACAAACCTGGGGGAAAAATCCCATGGGCTTAAGCTGGTGCAGATGAAGTGGAAAAATAGAAACAGCTCAATGGAGGAAACAGTCTGGAAGGCTGAGTGAGAAGTCAGTCTACTGCAAATTTACTGTATGATTGTGAGGCAAATAAAAGGTTAGGAGAATCTTGGGTGATTTAGAAATGAAAAGTCAAGGTGCTGAGAACAACTCCTCTACACTTCTGGGAGTTATGCATCAATTCTTGACAGTTCAGTGCAGAAAGACAGGTGCATTTGACAGATGTACTTTTTCTGCAAGACTGAATGAAGAAAATTCCAGACGATTGCAATAAAACACTTATTTCATCCTCCAGAACTGAACAGGGGAGCGTGTTGAAACCCTAGCAACACAGAGAGCTGAAAGATAGCACTACAACATGCAAACAGCTGAAAGGAGAAAAGGGATGAAATGCTTCTGAAGCTTTCATCTGATCTTGCACTGAAACAAAACGCAATCATTTTATCCAAACCGATCAACGACCACGGCTTCATTCCCTGTACAGGGGTGGTTACAGCACCATTTTCACTACACAATACAGTGAGGGTGCAGCTTTACAGGACAGGACGTGGACATGGACATCACCTCCCTCAGTCGCGGAATCGTGTTTGCCTTGAGTTTCTTTCCCAAATTACATGGAACTAGCTAGGGCTCCAAACCCAGCTAGCTGGCTGACTGCTGCCTAGTAGCACGAGTCCCGAGGCTTTCATAAACTGCATGTAAGAGCTTAATGGCCTTTTTTTTTTTTTCGTTTTCTTTTTTAGGCCATTCTTCACTTTCTCCTGCCAGAAAATGGACTCCAGAGTTTTTTCCCATCCTGCAAATATCAGTGAGCAGTGAGAAGCAAGAGGATATAGAAGAAGGAAGTCAGAGTACACCTAACATCATTTAAAGAGGTACCTGCTATAACATACAAAAAGCAGCAAAAATGATTGTAGGCCATAAATTCTAATGTATTCTGCTGAGCATGCAAAGCAAGAAGGGCCAGGGGTTAATTAAGAATATATGTTTTGATTAACATGAAGAAACAAGTTGATTGTGGGATTAATTAGACTACAGAACAATTTGTCTCCCAAAGGAAGAGCTGGAGTTTCCATCACTTGAAACCTTAGGAAAAGACTGAATGAAACTAAGGAGAATCCACAGTAGAACAGCCACCTCACGGCTTGGTAAAGCAGAACAGCAGACATCTCCAAACATCAGCCTGCTGTGTTTTCTGTCCAAATAAAACCCACTCTTGCTCAGCCTATTTCCCTGCCTCTCTTCATTGACTGTCACTCCCTTTCTCTTTGCTCTTTCAAGCCTTGCAACGCAGCACCTTCTTCACTTAACACAACAATCACAGCCCGCTGTAGCTGAAGCACCACCACCAAGCCAGTAAACCCCAAGCTGTTTGTTGGCCATGACAAAACCTTCTACATTTTCAAATATTTTATGTTCAACACAGCTCAGCTATTTGAAGAAGCCTACAAACTAAATGGGTTTCTAGATACTGAGCAATTTTGAAGATGCAAGCCTCGATCAAAGAAACCCTTGCAAATTTTATTGCTTACCACTTACATTGCAGTTGTGCTTTAAAATTTGAAGCAAGTCAGATCATACTGAAACAGAACAGATGCAACAAGAATATTCTTAGTCTCACCACTTTTCTTAAACAGATCTTAGTGCAAAGCCCCTGCTCTTAATGAAACCTGAATTATGCCTCAAGCTTCTTTCAAGTATCTGATTATTTAGTCATCTAACTAGTAATGCCCCACAAATTCCAAAAGATATAACGTACATAACGTCCACTGCCCCTTCTAGGGTCCTCACAATTTCTGCAGAGAGGGGGAAAGTCAGTCAGCACTCGGAACAGCTTTCTACAGACTTATTTTTGCTACCAGAGAAATTTATTTTCGCTGGATAAGAATTTCAGTTACTAACCCAAAATATACGTGCTTTACAAACCATGACTTACATTAGAAGGATTTGTGAAAAACAGCAGACTTGTCACACTGATGCACTTGGTAAATGCAAGCCTCCTCTATGTGTGTACAGGATTGTGGAAGAAAGGAATTGCTAAACAAATTACTGCATTTCACTACCCAGCAGGGTAATAACCATAGCAACATCTCATAGAAGAGGAGGAAGGTTGAGAAATTGTAGCTCTGGGATTAGATATTTGTAGACTCCATTTTGAAGAGAAAATCTTTATTTAATTAAAAGTTTATTTAATTTTGGAGGGGGAAGAAAACCCCTCTTGTCTGTCTACAATAGATTAGAAAAAATAATAGAAAGCTACGTAATCTTGCAGAACTTATACAATGTCATTTTCACATTTTATAGCATTTTACTAAAAAGAAAAAAAAACTAGTTACATCAATACAAGTAGCTGTGCAGATATTAATCAAGCACATAAAGGGATAAAGTGAATATCCAGAAGTTAGACAACACAATTTTCAAGATGCAGCTTCTTTTGGGACTCATCCCCACGTAACAAATGCATCTACTAATATGGTTATGAGCACAGTCTGGCTCATCTTGTGTTTCTGAGCTTAGAAGTCAGGTTTACCATTTAAAATTCATTTGATAAGCTGGTGGGCCATTTATGAGGTGAGTTCAGAAACACTTGGACAGACAGCAAAAGTGTACGAGTTGAAGTTTGTTTGGGTTTTAGAAGAATTTGAAAGTCTACCTATCTGAAATTCTTCAGGCTTCTGACTGAGCAACCTTCCTGAATATTTCATCCCAAAGGTCTTTGGAGAGGCACTGCTGCTCTTTCCAGTGCTAGCTGAACTTACAAAGGCAAAGATGTGACCAAACTGAATGAATTGTATTTGACTGTGGCGCCCAGAACCACAGAAAGGTAGAAGGGATCTCCTGAGGTCTCTACTCCAACTCCTCATGCAAAGCAGGTTGCCAAAGGCTGTGTCCGGGAGAGTTTCAGACATCTCCGGTCTTCTGTGAGCCTCATCCCAAAAATTTACCACTCCTACAGTGATTTTTTTTTTTTCTCCTTGCATTCAGCTGCAATTTGCTTTATCCCACCCTGCAGCCTCTGGACCCGTTGCTGCACACCCAGTCCAGCTCCAGCAGGAACTGCCCCCCTCCTCAGCCTCTGCAGAGCACAGGAACACCTTCCCTGGCCCTTCCCTTCTCCAGGCTGGCCAAGCACAGCTCCGGCAGCCCCTGCTCACACATCCTGTGCTGCACCCCACCCTCTCCACAACCCTGCACTGCTCTCACATTTGTCAGTGCCATCCTTGTACCACTCCCAAACCCACACACAGCGCCCCAGAACTCCTGCCTAAGTTTGACTCTCTGGTACATTTATATCAAGTTAAAGGTTATTTGGATCAATGACTGACTCAAATCCGTCTCTGGTGCAGATACATGGTAAATCTTGGGATTTTTTTCAGTACATAAAGGGACATTTTGTTCAGGCTATGTTCTGGATGTGCAGCTTAGCTTCCATTTCTTCCCAGAAGAGAATTTCCATCCATATTTTTCTTTCCATTCTACTTTTTTTAAACTTTCCTTCTCTAAAAATATAAATTCTTATAAAAGATTGTTGTCCCTGCAGTTCTGTAAGGATATCAAAGTAGGTAAATTCTTCTTTTTTTTTTTTTTTTTTTTTGCTACTTCCTGGCCTCTGCAGTGAAATTGCTTTATAGAGTGCCATCACAACGCAAAAAACTTTCCTTGAATTCTCTGAGAGCAAAATGATCCCTACAGAGAACAGACAGATAAAAGAACTGTTTTAAAAGAGCAGCAACACAGAACACAGGCTTGTTCAATCAGAATATTACAGCTAATTTAACAAATTTCCAAAGTATGAGATAACTAGCTAAAAAAATGGCACCACAGGATTTTTTGCATTCACACTGTTAACATATTAGTATGTGAAAAGTTGCTTATTTTTTGAAACTAGAATAAATTACTGTCAATAGAGGGATCTAGTGCAGCGTGCTGAGTACACTGCAAGTTTATCTTGATGCATCTTGAAGCTGTCCTTGCCACCAACAAGAAATAAAGTTCTTACTGTGGACGCAATACGTATTTTTCAATGGATGAAGATCCATACCCAAACTATTTCATATAAAGCTTCACAAAGTGAAGCGGCAGCAGCAGACAAAATTGTCAGAGCATTTACCAAAAGGTGTTATTAACTTATTATTTGACACAGATGGTTTGTTAATATTTTATGCTTGTAAAACTACTCAAGATGGTGCATTTCCACTACAGCTGATCTCCCCAGTTACGGGCAGTGGCTGTTTTCAGATGCCTATAATCTCGTTCACTAGGAAAGGTACGGTAGGCATTTGAAATATGCATAAAACCCATTTTTGTCTCTTCTTTGATGCACACGGCACTTTAGGACAAAACAGAAAATTCATTGATCTAAAGATTATACAGTACATAGTGCACAGACAAACATGACAAGCTAGATATCATTGTGAAATTAAAACATGAGATCTCTTTCAATTTTGTGATTAATAAAAGATAAGGGGAAAAAATACATGCCGTTCCCCCTTCTCCCTAAGCGAAGCGAGAAGTCCATGAAGTACCTGCAATATCCATCAAAATCCCTGAGTTTACTAATTGCTTTTACTATATGCAAATGATTCAGGAAGGAATGACTGAATTAGTACTTTCTGGAATTCTCTATCATTGAAATAACTACATATACTCCCCCACAGATGCAGGCAAGAAATAAGAGTGAGGAACAAAGAGACAGTCTCCAACAGAGACTTTAAAAATTATGTTTCATGCAACAAATATCTTGAATATCTACTTCACAAAAAACATTCAAAGAAACCTATAGTCCTGGGACATAAATCTTCAACTACTATGGAGAGCATCTACTGTGTTCTCCTAAAACTCCTAAATAATACAAAGTAATGGTCAAAATTGGTATGTTCTCAGTGGCCTTTATGCAGTAATTCTGCTCACTCATTTACCCATCTAATTTAACATATCTTACAGAAATTTCAGTGGGAAACGGAACAGAATTGTTCTGAGGAAAGAAAATTTAAATTATGCACTTATAAATGGAAAATCAGTGTGTGTAACCTTTTTTTAGCAACATCCTGAAATGAGAGGCTTCTTAAAGTGAAAACATCAGTCCTGCTTTTTGCCTCCAGACTTCCCAGGAAAAGTTCCTCTGCAGCATGGGACATTAGTTCTATTACGTAATACGGTGTTGGGTCAGATGTAGCAGCAAAACCATCAAAAGAATACCTTGAAAAAAGCCAACTCTGCCTTAAAATGTGTTCAGATCGGTCATATAATTAACAACCACAACTTAGTAGTTTTCTCATAGAAGTGGATATTATTTTGCTATTTTCCCTTCACCCTTCCTTTGCAGTTTCCTCTATGATACAATGCCAACTCAGTAGGGACTGCAGAAGAATCGTGTTTCTCAAAGAGGGAAAACACACTCAAATGAAATATTATAAGCTTCCAAGAAGGAAAAAAGAGAAAGTCTCTCCCAAGAGAAATGCAATATAAAACTTACACCTATTTTTAATTTGGTGATACGAAGAGATCAGAGTTTTTAAGCTCCACCACGTCGTGTGCACTGCCTAAGTTTGTCTGCAGGATCCTTCTCTCCTGAACTCTTTTCCATTTCTACAGAAATCACATCACTCACGCTTCTCCTTGAAGTCCACACAGGCCTCCAGTTGCTCGAGAGAGAAAAAATTATTAATAATCTTCTTATTAGCAATAATCCTTCTATTTACCCATAAGAGTCACCACAAAAGAGCAGCTGACAGTCATGTTGAAATGAAAAGAGAGAATAAGACTAAATTAAACCAATGACTTCATGAAAGCAGAATTCAATACACTTTGAATATGCTTAGAGAGAGAGAAAAATGTAAAGATAAAGGAGAACCAGAAGTTCCTTTACTAAAATAGGACAGTTAAAGACAGATTATCTGAGTGGGAAACAGATGATCATCAAGATGTCACTTCACTAAGGCACTAATTTATTTATTCACTTCAAAGGCCAGAAATTTGAAAAGGTTTTTAATTACCAGGGATGAGTAGAAAGAAATAGCACAAGTGCATGCACAAAATGTAAAACCTGAGAGCAAACAGACTCAACAGGCTGACTGAAGTGATTCCAAAAGTGGATTAGTAGTAATATGAGAAGGACAAACATATGCAAAGGGAGAAAAAAAAAAAAAATAATAAAACTGATCAGCTACTGCGTGGTGAAGAAGATCTAGAAAGAGGAAAATCAAGAAAGCCAAGAAGTTTAATGTCATTTTGCTTCAGTCTGCACTAGTGGTGTAATTGCAAGCAGGCTGCCAGCACAGCTAAAACCAGTGAATCAGGGCAAAAACACAGGAAAAACCATCCAGAGCCATTTGGATAAGTTAGATTTAATCTCAAAACAGCTAGGGTGGATTTACTTCATTACAGATCTGACTGAGGCAATGGCAAAATTAATTACCAATCGCAACTCATGACAATGGTGGGGTACTAGACAGGCAGAAAAGGGAAAAATATTGTGTCTACCTGCATTTGAAACCCAGGAGGCAAAAATAAGGGTCAGACAGTCACAGAAAAGTGGGGTTACTTTCCTGGAAAAGTACTGAGATAAATAATCAAACTAGTTGTCAGCTTCTAGATGATGAGAAACAGATTTGGCAAAAAAGTAGTCACCAGAAATGCATTTAATTTCTGTCTGTAACAAGGTAATGGATACATGAAAACCAGGGGGAAAAAAAGAAAAGGGAAAGAACGGGAGAAAAGATACATGTTAAATCTCCTGATACTTCTAATTTTGTCAACATTCTTTAGAGCAAGTTTGGAAAAAAAGGAAAATAAAAGCAAGACAACAAATAACAGTCCCCAAACTAAAACCTTTGTGGACTCGATTAATCTACTACTAAGACAGTACTAATAAGGATGGAAAACAATTTTCTACACTTGCTAGGTGCCCACCAGCAGAGAGGGAACATCAAGTCGAGTTCCTTCAGCGGCTGCCAAGGTTGTTCCTGTTTGATGGCTGCAGTAACAGGATTAGAGAGCACACTTTCTTTTTGTGAAGAAGATAGAGGAGTGCAAGAAGTTCTACAAGAACACAAAAGTAGCCTGAACTAAACAAACGCCCCCAGAAAAATATGACTAATTGGAGAAGTAATCTAGAAAAGCGAAGGCAGCTCAAAAAGGAAAAAAGAAACGTAGAGGCACAAAGAAAATATAGTGAATAGTCAGCTAACTAGGAACCCTGAAGACTTGATCAGAAGGCTGTAGCAGATCAGAAGTTTTTTATGACTCAGTAAATGTCACAGCCTTACAAGAACAGGAACAATTTCCTCAGAGGCATAAAAACACACTGTGTTCCAGAAATAACAGTTCATCTAGATATCACCTGAACTATTGTATCGCAGTGCTGTCCAAGAAAAAGCTAAACAATTTGCAAAAATAATCTTTAAAAATTAAAGACAAAAAAAAAGGAAAAAAAAAAAAACCAAAGGTATTAAATTTGTCCTACGAGAAGAGCTTTAATAAACTGTTGATTCTTAGGCTACAGAAAAGCAGAGACAGGAGAGATTTGATAATAGTCTTAATGTACTAAAAGGAAAGAAAGAATCTGTTCACCATTTTTACTTGGGATATCACAGGAATTAATGAGCTTAACTTACAGCTAAGGAGATTTAGGTTAGATATTAGGCAAATCTTTCTAATTGTAAGAACACTTAAGCTCAGGATAGATTTCCCTAAGGATGCTGCAGAGACTTCGTAACTGGAGAGCTTTAGGAGCAGTTATGTCCTCATCTGCCAGGGATGAAAAAGTACAGTTGATCCCGCTCTGAAGCAGGATGACAGAGCAGATGACTGAGATCTTTACCTGCTCTTCTTCCTCTGAAACAGAAAATTAATTTCCTTGGTAGGATCTCAAATGGACAGACTCCCAGTGTGGGAGGTGGTTTTAATTCCATGCATAAATTTCAGCTACCTACAGTGAAGGGAATAAGAAATACTAACACAATATTTTACTGCGGGAAAGGGGTGTCCAGAAAAAGTTAAACATATGGAACAATCTCCTAGATTTGCCTAGATAAAGGCATTAAAGAAGAGGTCTTCATATTTTGCCTAAATTATTTTCACACTTGTAGCTGTAGAATGTTTGGTGCACTCTATATTGCTCACATTTTCACAAAGCCATTATTGTCAAAAAATTTTCATTTCGGACCGAAGGTATTCTTTTCTTTCTTACAATATTCTGATATGATTTTTCCTCTCTGTCATCTTTCTGCCTACTAAGCTTATAGCAGAGTCCCAAATGGGAATTTACAAAGCTACAGCTTTTTCTTTTAGCGGGTTAAAATTTGTGCTGAGACCAAAGTGTTTTGCATCGTCTTAGCTGAGCTGATTGAATTTTTTTTTGTTCGATAAACCCCACGTATATTTCTGAGCTTTATTCTGTTAAGAAGCTGGAAGAAGTGAAGAAATTATAAAAAAAAAAAAAAAAAAATCAAAGTTTCTGCCATAGTCAGGTCATATAAGGTCACTGGGCCACCTCTGGAAAGTTCTCCTGGCTGAGCAGCAGATCCTCCTGCTCCCCCTGTTATAAAAATCTTCATTCAGATCTGCATTAGCCTGGGAGTTTTCAGCTGTCTTGGTGGTCCTTAGGTTGAAATTTGGTAGAAAGATATGTAGAGTTCCAGGCATTGATTGACAACAACTGTACAGACATAACCTCCAATGGCCCTCATCATCCAAACTGCCTGGTTTTAAACTCTCCTTCCTTTAGGAGAAATTATAAGAATTGGGGACATAAAAGCTGCTCCAGGTCTTGTAACTAAGGACAGGAAATCAGCCTGCAGAAAATCCTAACCTAAGTCCTCATAAGACAGGGATGAAACTTAAACTGAATATTCTTTTGATGCTAGAAAAAGCTCTGAAACCACAGAAAATCTATTTTGACAACTGTAGGAGTTAAACTCTAATTTCAGATGCGTGGCTGTCAAAGAAAAAAACCCTGTTTCTATGCCTACAGAGATTAGAATCTGGCAGATGATCTAAAAACCCAGCTAAATATTCTTTTTATAGAGTCACCTCCTAGTCCCCTTATTCATATAAGGAGCCTTGCAGCATTCAAGAACAATAAGGGGGATTTGGCTCATCTTGCTTTTGTGTTCAATAACATGCTGTAAGATAAAATCAATGCAGACAAGCGCATATCAAGCTGAAGGTCACTCCCATGGCAGGTAACTCCTCGCTCTACAGCAGCTCCTGTGTGTTCATCTCTGCTGCTTCTGCCACGAGTGGGGATTTCTGAACGGCGTTTGCCACGTCTGTCTTGAGGTTTGGCAACAAGAAGTGGAGCAGCCCGCTAGGATAGAAGCTGCCCTTTGCAAGGAAGAGTTCTGGCCCTTCAAACACCAACATGGGCATTTTCCTGTGCCCTATGAAAGCGCTTGGATGAACAAGTTTGCCACCACCAGACTCTCATGACAGATCAAAAACCTCTTTCCCTGTGTCTTTGAACCGAGGAAGGGATATTTGTCATGGTTATTTAGGCTGTAACCACAGCACAGTGCCTACGTGAAACTGGAGGCTGAAAATATATTTATCTCCAAACATATTAGACACCTAAGCTTTTACTCCAGAAGTCTTCAGCCTGAAGTTCAGAAGTCTCAGAAAGATTAATTCATTTCCAGAAGTGCTAGGCATTTCCAGGCTTAACTGAAGCTCATCTAATTATTCTTCTAAAGAACTATAAGCTAATGAACCCAATAATGAAAATACTTCATTATGACTAACCTAATTTAAAAAAAAAATTGATCTTTTCATGACATTTCCTACTGAGTACCCTAAAAATGAGGCATAAAACTTATCATGTTGAAGGCTGTGCACTTGTCTTTCAGTCTACTTAGAGCTGATAAAGAATTCAACAAGGTATAAATAAGAATAAATATGATTCAGAACAGTAATGGTGAAAGAAAAAGATTTCTCCTATACACAACCTAAGCTAAGCGAAATGCATGTCAAAGTACAGATACCTGCAATTTAATTTACAATGCATAGAGGTGATTTGAAAAAGTGAATTACACTAAAGAAGGTGTCATCCTCTGCTGTCAGCATTAAAATATGGAACCAGCAGTAAAGTGACTTCGTACAAATATCATCTAATTCCACGATCTGCACAAAGACACTGATGGTGTTGCTATCTTTGTTCTACATTTTTGGGTAGAAATTCACTGGGTCACTTCTGAAGCAATTCTAATTTATAATCCCTTTGCCTGTATTCTTTGCATGAGAAGACAAGAAGAATTTTTTTTTTTTTAATTATACCATCTGATACACATTTCAAGATATAGTGTGGGTTATGAAACCTTCCAGTTCTAGAATGTGAAGGAGTCTAACCTAAAATACTCCTACCCTTTCCAAATAAAATCAGGCACTTGTGGAAGCTGAAACTGGCAAGCTGTACTATACAAACATATTTAGTTATTTTACACTTTCTTTTCTCAGGTACTTGCTGACATTGGGACTTTCTTCTTTTTTTTTTTTTGAACTGACACTATAGCAATAACTAAGTTTAAACTTATTTTAGATACAGAATCCCAGCGTCTCATTGCTTCTGACACTACATGGCATTCTTCATAAAAATAATTAAGTTGGCCAAGGAACTAAGTCAGCCAAGACTTTGACATAACGCAGTTACGTGAAACTATTCCTCATGCTAGAGCCTTCCTCTAAGAGTGCACCACTGTGGGAAGGCATCACACACTGGTTAAAAACCAACTCAGGGGAGTTGAAGTGCGTTAGCGTTCCCGTGCTGATCCAAACACGGGAGAACCACTCTTACTCTCATCGTAGCGGTTGCGTGGTACACGCACACCACCTTCCCCAAAACAACGCAGCAAGGGTGGGAACGGATGGGGCTTGTTTAGGGACACAGATGACACTGCTGAAAGCAAATGTTTCCTTTGCAAAGTGCTGTGGAATCCATTTGCTTCACTTCAGAGAGCTCAAAAATTACACTCGTTCCCGTCCCTGTGCTGCTTTCTCCTCCATTTCCACCTCACCATAAGGTTTTTCTCATGAGTTGTTTTGGAAAAATTCTAGAAAGCCTTTCAAAAATCTTATCTTTTTAAAGGACTCGTCTATCCCACGTGCACTGCTTTGACTTTGGCTGCTGCTTTCTCCAGAAACACTCCTGTCTCTCCAGAACAATATCCCTGCATCAGGCAGCAGCTACTGGATTCCACTTCCATGGATGTTTCCAATGATGCAGCAAAGTCACCAAACCGAAGTTTCACGGATAGTTTCCCAAAACATAACCAGTCAGAACAAACCTATACTTTCTTCTCTCTTCTCATCTGTAGCTGTTGATTCAACACTTGCTCAGCACTCACTGAATTTATTCCACCGTGTGTCAGCAGCTCTGCACCTGCCACGTGTCTGAGTAAGGCGCAAGGAGCCAGAGCAAGCACTGAGAGCCCTGTCCCTCCTCCCATTCCTGCTGCTGCTATCTTGCCTCATCTCTGGTTTGTGCAGAATATTGCCTCCAGCTTCTCTGCAGCACAGAGCCAGCATCTCCACATTTCAGTTCCTTTTTATTCTTACTTTTTTCCTCCGTCTTTCTCTCCTTTCAAGCAGCTGTGTTTCTGGAGTTTCCCTGGGGAAAACCTTAAACTTGAAAGGGCTTCTTAATAACCTTGCTCAGCCCCACACACAGGAAATTAAGCCATTCTGCACATTCAGCATTTGCCACTGTGTTCTGCAATCCAAAGTTCTCGTGCACACATACAGTTTGCAGCCATTTGGGGATTGACTCCATCACCTTAGAGAAGCCCAGGTGAATTTTCATTTCTCTGTGTGAACTCTTTGCCTAAAGATGTGGGTAATAGTTCATGTATCGAATACAAACAGCTCTAAACATAGCAGAACCTCTTTGCATGGCTGCCAAAGAGATCTGTCAGACAAACAAAAATCATACCAAATAAAAACATAATTAAGGGCCTTTGACTCTCAGATTATTCTCCACTTGATTAAGTGCAGTGAGTGCCTGCTCTCCTTAAAATACAAAATAAAAAAGGCAACTTATCCTTTTCTCTCCTGCCCCCTCTTCTAGTGCACTGTGGTTTAGGGAATTCATTCATTAACCCCTCTTAGTTGTTTTCCCTCCAGTCTAAGGGGTTGAAACTTAGGGACACAACCCTCCCTTATTTACATACCAAGACTGAGAAACTGGCTGTCTAATTTGGCTCCGTCCCAGGCAGCCGGGCTGCGAAAAGCACAGTCAAATTGCTCAGCTGCTCTGCGAGTTTGGGAAGCTCGGAGCCTGGCACTCGGCTCTGAGCTCAGTAATTCCCAGCCAGGCTGTCCAGAGAGCTTGGGGAAGGCTCGGACCAAATTTATTTCTTCTTGTATATTAAGGAAATCAAGTACCAGTGCTGCTGTGTTTGCTGCCCCGTTTAAATCCGTGTTTCCTTGCACGGGCACAATTGCCAGTGAAGAACTAAGTTCTTTCCAGACAGTTGACATACAAGAAGCATCTGCAAATGCTGACATATTCCAGATGTAAGACCACAGAAAGAGACTTACAAGGTGCATAAAACCTTTGCTTCCCCAAGTTCTGCGCACTCGAACCCTCACATCCAGCACTTTTGCTGCTCTGAGTCTCTGCACTTACTGCCACGAGCCATCTTTCCCAGCTTGCCAAATGCCTGCCATTGAAACAACATCTCTGCCTTGACATCTGTAAGTGCAGCAAGCCGTGCCCCTCTGCAGCCTCCCATCCTTCCACTTCTCTCCCCTGGATGACTGAGTGACCTCTGTAAAGCATGAGCACAGAGATGGAGCCCAGGCTGCTTCCTGATCCCCCCAGACTGAGCACACAGAACGCCCGAGGCTGCCGTGGCTCCACACGAGTTTCAGGCAGGTTTCCATTAGCTGCAGCAGGCCACTGACGACTCCTGACTAAATTATTACCCATTGACAACACCTCCCAAACAGAAACCACCCAATTCTTTTAACCCTCTTTCTTCTCCTCTCCCTCCCGCAGCAGCAAGCACCGGGTAAGAAGGCTGAAGCACCACATTACAGCGAGCTCCTGTAATTGCAGAGGTGGATTCACTCCAAATGTTTTTCTTGCTTAAGCAGGTGCTCCAGCAGAGAGGAAGAGAAGGCTGGCAAGACCCAGGAAGGGGAACTGCAAACTCTTTCCTCTGCTTGTAGAAGAGATACAGCAAGCACATGGCTCAAAGATGAATTAAGCACCAATGCGTCACAAAAATATTTTTCAGCTGCTCTGTGACTCCTATACAGCAAGCTTTTTCCATATGATTTTTTTTCACTTAATTAATGTGAATCAGATTCTTAAAAAAAAACAAAAAATATGGGCTCTCAACTCTTAATAACCGCTATGAAATAACTGGGTTTTACAACCGTTTCACAAATATACACACAAGCCTATCATGGTAATTTTATTTTACTAGCTCCAGCGGAATCCAAAAGAATTAGGCTGGGGAATTCCTATGAACATCCCAATGATCTGCAAGGAAATTTATTACTAGAGGTTTACAGCTGTCCTGAAAAAGTTTAGTACCAATCTGACACTAAGAAACCGCACTGTTCTCTTCTGGCAACCAGCTGAGCACGTGTCGACTTCACCATCCGCGAGATGAACACAGCTCAGAATCCTTATCTACTCACTGATATCACCAGCTCCTGGCTTCTGATTTAGGACTTCAAAAAAAAAAAAAAAGAAGGGAGGCAAATTAAAACTTTACCCTAAAGAAAAAAAATAACGGCATTTTTATTAGGGAGGCAGTCGCTGCCGGTGTGCCGCAGTCACAGAATGTGAAGCATGTGGGCCATAGCTCTGAGCAAAGAGTTTGATGAAAGGGTTGCTTAAGTGATGAGAGGACCACAGATTGTGTTCAATATTCATAGTAGTGAGTTTCAGGAATACTATCCAAATGCACAGCTAAATAAGTTATCACCTGGCAAGGAGCACAGACTGAAAGTACAAACCCAAAGTACCACTTAATGATAAAGCCCATTATCAAACCCCCTTGCTCTCTATAACGTTTTGGAGCACTCACAAATCCAGGATTCAAAGGGAAAAGGTTCATTTTCAGGCTTGACAAGCTTCCCCTAGCACAGAACTACCAACACTGTTACTACAAACAGATGCCTGTTTCCCACATAAATCCAGCAATCAAAAATTCTTTATGGATTAGGGAAAGAGTTCAACATTCGTTTTCATTCTGTTCTAAAAAAACCTGTGAGAGCACTGAGGAAAGCCTGCCATAACCTTGTTGCAGAGCCAGAAACAAATAACTTAAGTGTTCTTTTAACACTTTCCGAGACACTGCAAGTGCTGGAAGGCCAGTGCCTGCAGAACTGCTTCTGATATATAATTAAATGAAATATGAGCACTTCCTTCGAGTCGTGGGAATTCCCTTGTTCTCCAGGAGGGGTGAGGATTTTATAAACACAGCAAATCCCTGCCTTTCACTCAGTGGATACAGCAACAAAATTTCAAGTGCAAATTTGTTGTCTCCTTGATAATTGGGCATTTTTGTTTCCGTTGTTTATTTTTTTAAATAAGAACAATCACCTTGAAATGTAAAGCAGAATTAATTAGTTCGGATATCAAGTGCAGGTTCTACATAATCTTTACCTAAGAAACGCACTGCAAAGGAGTGATTAAAATGTTAAGTTGCCATGGCTACCTTTATATCACAAGGCAAGTAAAACTTGCGCTCAAGATAAAGAAAGAAACAAGCCACTATTAATATATATTTTTTTCAGCATTTTCAGAAGGAAAACCTGCTTAAAAGGAAATGTTAGACAATTTGCTTTCTTTTGTTTGCAGGTAAAGCGATGAGCATCTGTACTTGTATTTGTAGTTAATAATTTTCACAAAGCACTGAATTCTTCACTTTTTTTCCAGATATTCAAGACTAAGAAAAATGGGATGGAAGGAACTTCTTGAACACTGCTGCAACTGCAGCTCTACAGTTTTATAATCTGGTTTACAAGGTTTTTTTCAAAATGAGATTTTGTATGGCTGTTTCCTAAACAAAAATCAGATGCAAAACTACAAAAGCACTTTTTAATGAACCTGAGCTAAAATTAGTGGAAGAAAATTATGATTGTACCATAAGGTACAATAATTATGAAACTATCCTAATTTTTCTTTGAAGTTTCTTGAATAGTATGCACTACTACCAATAAAACCTGTTTCAATAAGTGAAAATTGTGGAAACATTGTCAGATGCTAACATTTCAATTCATGAAAGCCACACACTTGACGGGAATGTGGTTGTATTTATGAAGGTGGGATTTTTTTAACATCTTCAATTAATTTTTTCTACGAAGTAAAAATCTAGAAGCATATTAAAATGAGTAGAAGCCCCTTGAAGATTGCACTTTCTGTTTCATAGTATTCCAACTTGATTCACTTATTAAAATATTGATTACATCAATCCACTTAGGTGACTTAAAAGAATTATTTTTTAAAAATAAGTTTAAGTCATTACGCTGCAAACACAAATAACCCTAAAGACTCGTGCATTCATCCTGGAAAGGGAGAAAAAGAAACAAAGGCAAACAACAACTTTTCTGCTCTATGCCCAGGCCTTGCGTGGCAGTAAAACAACCTAACCTGGCGAGTTAAGCACCGGTAAAGGAAATGAAGCAATAAACCAAGAGCTGGAGGGAAGCAGGAAGCCAGGCTGGCTTGGTGCTGGTGGCTGCAGAACCTCTTCCTCATCAGCAAGCAAGCTTTGAAACGTCTGTGATCTGCGAAACACAGCATGTGAACCATCACTGATGAGATCTGTTAGGGCAATTACACGAGGAAGAAAGTTTTGACTTTTCAAAGTCTAAACTGGGGACAGCGTGAATGTTTGTTCTCTGTGCTGTGTTTGAAAGCTGGGATCAGAGCAGGCGCTCATATGCCAGTTGTACTGCTTTTGATTATGCGAACCAACTAAAAACCTATTTGCTAAGGACCTACACGCTTTAAATTTAACATGAAACGAGCCGTTATTATTAAAAAACAGAGTGCACAAAGTCTCATTAAAAGGGCTTTTTCCCCTTTCTCTCGGGCTTTTAAATGACAGCATAATAGCTTCCAAATAAATGAAGAAAACACATTTACTGGGAGCTACAATTGAAAAGACTGTACATTGTGATTGATGGCCAGCTCTTTCCAAAGCTTCGGCAGAGGGTTATGACATCCATTATTGCAAATCCCATACACTGGTGCAGAAACACAAAAACACTTACTGGATGCTGCACAAGAACAGTCCAGCCAACAGAATCTTAACCACAATAGACTGTGGAAATATACTGTCATTTTAATAAATAAATGTAATGAGAATTTCTCCAACACCAGAAGTGTTTTAATGGTCAGAATCCAGCTAAAAATGACATACAAAGACTCGATTTCTTTTCGAGGTATTAAATTACTAGAATTGAAAGGATTTGAGAGGACAACTGATCTTTCACCTTTGCATTTTTCCAGTTCATGTTCTATATTTTAGGCATGAAACTTTTTTCCTCATGTTATTTGCTTCTTCACAGTTGAGGCTGCAAGCCAAATGGTGTGAGGTGATTAACATACTTAATAAAAACTTTCTGTGTCTAACTTCTGCCAGCTACATATGCAAGCTGCACATGTAATGAAGTGCACTAAAGTACGCAGAAATTAAGCCAACGCTTAACGTTGTGCAAGATTGGAAAAGCAAAGCCTACAGCTCAAGTTTTCTCTGATGCCCCACAAAGGAACCATCTCCTCCAGCTCCTGAAAAACTCCTGTACAGGTACTCAAAGTAAAACCCACCTGAGGCTTCACACAGGTAACACTGTTTGTTGTACATCATAGGGTGGGCAATTAAGATATTAAAATTAATTTTTAAAAAAAAATGGTCTTTCTTCATCAACATTCATAAAACATGCTGAGCTTTCCGAGTTTTCCAGACTGGCTGTTCTGCTTTTTATTCTATTGCAGAAACCATACTTCTCTACTTGCTGTACAAATTAAATAAGCGCAAGTGTGCCTGTGCACACTGTGCAGGTGAAAGCCACAGGAAAATCTTCCAGGTGAATAAAGTTGTGGAAATCCACATAGGCAGAATATCACATAAAGAGCTGGTCCTCTTGCGTAGCTGCTCCAGCTCCTGGAATTTAACACTCAAGTCAAGTTTCTGAAAATAAAAGAAACAAACCCACTCTTATATGTATATATAAAGGCATAACCATAATTGTTTATGGTGACATGAGCAGAATTGAAGTTTTGTGGAAAACTATAAGCTTTCCAGGATGTTGAGAAATCCAAACTGGAAAGCGTGATTCAAAAAGTAAGAATATTTGTACACCAGCACTTGGCTTCAGCAAAAGGTGTGCAGTGCTTCAGAGGAGTTCGGATAATCTTGTGAAAAGCTGCAGTTAAGAATTTATGACACCTTGAGTCAGACTTGTAAGTGTTGGACACGAGCCCTCAAAAGTCTTGGCTGTTCCATTTAAGTGCTGCTTGTGGAGAAGCAAGACGTCCTGAAGTAGAAATGTTAAATGATGGGAGCCCAGCTCCCTGGAAAATTCAGTAGCAAAGCTCTTCTGAATTTCAGTTCATTTGAACAGTTCATGTTTACACAAATCCCCCTAAAGACTAGGATAATCATATTAAAGCCTCTATGAATACAGCCAATAGGGATCACAGCAAGTCTGAGTTCCCATCAGATAATTCTTTCATCATGAAACATATAAAAAGAAAAACTAAGTTTTCAGCTGAGATGCTTTTAAGAAATTAAGATGCCATGAAAAATGAACGGAGGAAGAGCCTTAACAACATTCAGCCCATCGTGTAAAAATCCATGTACTGAATTGCTGTCAATGAATTGGGGAGGAGTGTATTTGTGCTGACCCTCACTCTAACTGCTTAGAACCATCTCACACGCAGCATCCAAAAAAAAGTCATTAGCCACGAGTGTCATCCCAAAACGGCAAGCCCAGAAGAAAAGACATCATAAGCCTAATTTAATTTTGAACTGAGACTTTTTGAAGTCCTCAAGTTGCTCTCATCCTAAGATACATCTCTAGAAACTTTTCTTTTTGGATTTATCTAAAAGGTAAGGGGGAAAGACCAATGTATCTTCTCATAAAACACATTGTTCCTCTCTGAAATTCAATTAAAAAAACAGAAGAAAAAAAAAAGAGAAAAACACACACCAGCCTCCAAATCCTCCCACCGCAAACTACGAATACTTATGTTTGTCTTCTCCCTGAGCATACAGCACTGCCTCAGTCTGGGTTTGGTGGTAGAGAAGACTAAGCTCAACTCTCACGGCAGCTGCCACAGAATTAGATCCTTTCTTTCCCCCCTTCTAGTGCGGGCTGCTGCAGCAATTTGCTGCAGAAAAGTAGGATTTTTCTAACCATAGCCTGGTACAAACTCCTTCCAGAGGAGGAATGACACATAACAGGCTCCATCAGCCACGAAGTCTTCCCTCCTCTTCCAGAAGAAATCTCCTCTGGGGAGAGTCTCTCACTTCCTTTCGCACTCGGCTTGCTGGAAGCTGGACAGCCGTGGCTTTGCATCTTTTTAGTGGATTACTCATCTAACTCAAACCCATTCAGAAATATTTCTAATTACTCCCAACAGAGGTTTCTCATCTAATTATCTCATCTTTTAATTACATATCCTTGCTGGAAAACAGGAATACTGGACTCACAATTTTTGTAACATAGAGTTTCCTGAAATCGGTACTCCAGGAACTAGGATGTTTACAGGATTTAAGATTTATGAAGTTTGGGCCTTGAAGGGGTTTTTGATTCCAAGTACATCACGAAGCCTGCAGCAGCCATGAGTCAGATAAAGGATATAAATCTTTCAACTTAAAGCTGGAGCCTTGGACAGAGGAGCCCCAAGGGCCTCAGTAGCAGCTCCGACTCTGTTTAAAGATCATGACCACACTAGAGAAGTGCAAAGGGCAATAAATAAATGTGACATGGATTCGTCTCTGCCACACGGGTCTGTCCTTACTACTTATCTACTCCAGGAGTCAGGAGGATCCCTCAGATCAACAAGAACATGCCCTAACACCGTTTTGAGCTGTCTCACCTCGCACCTCTGGGAAGACCTGTGGCTCTCTACGTTAAACTGCGAGATAAATTAAAGACAATTTCCTCCCATCTGGTTTCTCTGTTTCTTTGACATCATCAAAACCAAACATTCAGTAATAGAGATCTCTCTTCCCTCTACCAAGGTAATCTTCTGGCAGTGGTTACCCTCTCCAGATCTTGATTTGCTCTTTCCTTTTAAGTCAAAGGCTCTTCCACAGTTTATCCTATGTTTCCTCCCTTCCCAGAGTAATTGTAGGTTGCTCCAGAGGCAAATAGCACACAGGAAAATGAAGTAACTGAGGAAAGCAATATTATTCACAATTAAATTACAGAGCTTCTCGTATTCTCCACAAAGCAAGTAGGCTGTTATGCATTTACAGCAAAAGCAAGAACAACAAGGCAAATCTTCTTTGGCAGAAATCACAATGTGAGTTCCCAGCTCCTAATAAGATGATGACCTGTCAGTTCAGGAGCTCGGCTGGAATCGTGTGCTTGCAATTCCTACAGCTCAGAGGCCCTGTGTCCACAAAGCCCATTAACAATCAAATGGATTGGAAGCAACAAAAACAGTTTCAGGGAGTGTGAACATAATCCTTTTGAAAAAGAGGAAAATATTTATTTTTGTCTTTCAAAAAAACCTCACCAAAAACAAGAAGCTCGGGCAGCATTCTGACCATGAGGGGATAAATCAGTTTTCAGCAGCCGTGGACAGGTAATGAGGACCTGCTGTTGACACAGTTGTGGAGGGAAGATTCACTACCTGGTTTTTATTCCTACTGCAGAGGCAGAAACTGGGCACTGTTTATTATTATTTGTGACAGTGTTTCATGCAGAACAGCAGGGCCTCGTTAAGAAAGCCACATTTACCACAAACATTCACCTCTCATGCAGAGATCAAGCTGCAGTTTGAGCTCACAGCACAGAAAAATCTACTTTCCCTTTTTCAGGAGGCAAAAGACAATCAGAAGGAATTAACATACACAGGCTACCACAGACAAACGTTCCTCTTTCCAAATGACATCTTTTTAATTTCAGTAACACAGAAGATCACCGTGCACACAGGAAAGCTTGCCTACCTAGATTTTATTCAGGCATTAAATTGAGCGGGGGGCCTCAATAAAAGAGAAGTCTTAGAGATCCTTGTTCCTTCAAAAGCACAAATACATGAGTGCCCCTTCAGCCAGTGATTCAAAATAATGCGATAAAGTTAATGCTGTAATTAAATACAGACCAAAATTCTGGGCTAAGTCGCAGATGCCAGTCACTAAACGAGAGCATACGGGGAAACCCCTATGAGATAAAAGTGGACTGGATGGGTCCACTAACCCAATTTTCATAGAATTTTAATATTTAATGGCTAAACATGTCAGACAACAAGGGGCAGGGTGCACTCAAGGAGAAGACACATGGGTTTTGAACTTCTCTCCCTAGGAATAAATGTAGGGGTTTTCAGGAGAAAAGTAATTAACTGCAAACCCTTGTATTTTCTCAGTCATAAACTTACATAACAAAAGTACTGCAGCTCCATCAAATTGTAGCTGAACCATTAATGCTACCTCACATACTCAAGTTAAACAAAAAACAGAAAGACGACAAGGTTAATGGGCATGTTTTGATTGCAGGAGAGGAAAAAATAAAAACAAACACTAGAAAACCAAGCCAACAACAACAACAACCATTTCTTTTTAGCAGGCAGAGGTTTTAACAAAAATTTTGGAGTAACCACATCACGTTTATATTTTTCTTTTCAGTATCTAGAGATGTAGATCCTCTATGAAAACAGTTTAAATCTTTTTCCATCAAAGATTTTCTGCATAACACAACAATTAAAAGTGCTAACCTAATATTCACTGGGTACTTAAAGATTAAATCACTTTCAGTTACAAAATGTATTGCAAAAAGACATCTCTGTTTTTAATCAATATTTTCAGTGATCCACATTTTGCAGGAATCACACCATCAGACAGGGGTCCTGTAAAAGCTGGAGTAAAACATTGCTCTTTGCTACATATGCGGGCAGTCTCAATTTTATTCTTTTAAATGTGGCACAATTTTACTAAAAAGTTTATTTGGCCACAGTGCAAACAATGCCATTAGATCAAAGCACAAGAAAGAAGAAAACACATTATACTTCTCCCAGATTTGCACGTCTATAACGAAGTTTCTAGAAACATTGTCTTGGACACAAAGGGAAACCTTTTGTACTGTTGGACACAGCAGCAGCAGCAATGTCAGAGTGAAAAAGCGATCAATATTCCAGAATTGTGCTTTCTAATAAACAAAAGAACAACATCAGCAAAAGTGTTATGGCCACATCTAACGGTGCCAAACAGTTTGAGCAGGGCATAGATCTGGAATGGTGGAAACTCACATCCTCATAAAGACAGTGTAATTTGATATGTAGCTCAGCAAATAATGGAGAACACCAAATCTCTTAAATAGTAATTAACTGGCAATTAACTCAAATTAGTCAAAAGTCATGCACGCAATGGGTGAGGGAGTCCATAGTGTATTAGAGTGAGAGCAATTGCCATGTAAAGTTGAAATGGAGGAGAAGTTCAGAAAGAGGAAGTACAGTTGGGAAGAAGAAATTTTCCATGTTGAACATAGGGATTGAAAGCAAAGAGTGAACTCCTGGTAGGTTTGAGAAGATGGCTCAACTGATTAAGGAGACAAAACGAACTACTAGGAAAGGATAAGGTATTTAAAGGAGACCAGAAAGTGAGAGACAGCTGACAAGAGAAATCATCACAGGTTACAAGGGCTTTGCATGGACAAACCCATAAGAGAGCCTTATCTGATTAAAAGCGATCATAGGAAATACCAAAAATGAAGAATTGCTCTCACTGATTAGGGGACACTCCTGAAGCCTTGTAGAGCATTCCCCTCGGAGACACAGTCTCGACCATCCCCACTGACCTGGTCTCAAGGGGAGGAACAGAGCAATTGGTTTACAAGCAGTTTGTTCCATAAGATCTAGAAAGTGTCACCAACACGCAGGATAAACCAAGCAGCAGTATAACTGGTATAATTAGATGAAAAGGTATTGGGAGAACAAAACACAACTGGAAACCTTCAGAATTCACTCAAGAGATTCTGCAATCCAGAGTTGCAGGGGAAAGAAAGACACGCCGTCACTGGACTGAGAGGAATTTCTCCTATTTCCCTACAAAGCTTAGGAGACTTAAGCAAGATATACTAAAATAGAAATATTAAATATATCTAAAATATAAGAGGATCACAATAGCTACAAATTTCCAGAGAGAGCGAACAGCTATGAAGACAAAGCACAGCAACGGTGACAGATTTTATTTTGCCCCCACGTAGCACACTGTGGTGACATAACATGTTTGGTGGACATCCTCAACCTGAAAGAACCTGTTTTTGGAGCAGCTAACGAAAAAACTCAAGATGAGAAGCAATTTCTGGATCAGCTCAAGATTTAAGATGCAGTTATCCAAGAAAAACTCTGGAAAAGACATACTCCACACTCAGATACCAAACCACTCATATAAAAGAGGAGAAAAAAAGCTAAAAAGAAGCCCAAAAGCAAACCCACAAGAGGTTTAACTTAAAAGGTTAACTTGCTTAACTTGAAAAAGAAGAATGATACAAATATGAAAAAGCTAGTTAAAAATGAATTAAAAAACCGGCTAAAATTTTAAAATATTCATATAAATATTTTAAAACTTTCTTTTTATATAAACTGGCATAGAGAGGCTTTAAAGGCACCACTGTAAAAGCTCAGAGTACATGTATAACACCTTTCAAAAACAGTTTTAAATGAGTTTCCAAAAAGTATCAGTGTACTCAACTAGCAGAGTAAAAGAGGCTATTAGACACGAAAAGACATCTTTCAAAAACCAGAAGTCGCACACACCTGAGAAAACTGAAAATAACAAGCTCTGACAAGAGGAACATCAACTCAGAATCAGAGGGGAGCAAAACCAAGTAAAATAAAACCACCAGAAGACTTCACAAAGTAACTTGCTAAAGATAAAAAAATACCAAGTTTTCAAACCCCCATAAGAAGCAGCCGGCCTGTTTGAGCACATGGTGTGCGAGGAACTCAGAAGGAAGGCAAACTGAATGAATCCTACACATCCACGTTTCCCACAGGCAAACTGAATGAATCCTACGCATCCGCGTTTCCCACAGAGAACCTCACTGGTGCTTGGGACTGAAGAGATTCTCCCTATAGGATGAGTACAAAATACTTCCTCAAAATGACCTGTTCAGGAGCTTTTAGAATAAATGGACAAAATGAAGAGAAACACGTAATATGCACCCAGTGGTTCCAAGGCATCTCGGATCTAAAATCTGTGATTATCTAATTGTGGTTTGCAGCCTACAATTTAAATCAGAGTTAACACAAGTAGAACAAAAGATAATAAGCACGGTATCAAGAGCCCAGGGACTCTGACTTCTGTAATGGGAATATTGGTAGAAAGTTTAATGATGTTCACCTCACGGATCAAAGAATTCTGAAAGAGTCAAACTCTTGCAGGGAACTTGGGCTCCCAGTGAAAGCAGTGACAAAAGAAGCAGTCCACAAACACAGTGCACAGCTGTTCCCCCTGCTCAAAACTGGTCACATAATCCTTTGCTGAAAACTGTCATGGAACAGGAAGAAAAGTTCCCTTGTAGATTAGTAAGTGGTAAAAAGACAGGAAACTAAGGCTAGGAAATGCCCTTATGTGTATGCTGTTATCTACTTAGATTTTCAGATTGGCTTTATAAAAGCAAACCCAAAGTAAAGTGGTCCTCATTATCAATTTCACTCTGACACTGGTAGTTGAAGGCAATCCTTACAGAAGCAACCTACATGCTGACACATGGCTCCAGGAAAGCAGCTGTTTACCTCCTAATCTGTCATTAGTTCTCTTCCACGAGACAATAAGAACTCAGCCCAAAAGAACAACAAAGTAAAAACAGCATAAACAATTTCCCTCTGCACTTGTGCTGAATGGAGGAGCCGGATCTGTTTGTTTTTAAGAAGAAATTATGCTAATTTAAACAAGAAAGCTCCAGTAAGAAATAAATTGTTGCACATCTTACTCAGAAACATCACATAACAAGGTCATTGTGGCTGAGGCAATTATTTCGGCAAATTGTTGTGGAGGGATAAGGGCTAATAACACAAGTTACAACTAGCGAATTGCACATGTGTATCTCAACGCTCAATGGAGAAAGAAATTTATTTCTGCAAATTAGCAATAGGCTAAACAAGGCTGTTTCCTATACAGACACGGCCGTGCAGGAACCAGCATTGCCGGATGACGACACATTGCTGTTTGAGCAACAGGTTTTTCTTTGCCTTGTTATATGAATTAAACCCAGCATCAACAGCTACAGCAGAGCAGCACCTCAGAGGATGGGCCTCAGAAAAGCCCCTCATCACACAGAGAGGACGTAAATCTGCTAAGAAAAAAATCTATTTTTATTCATAAGTAATTGTGCCAGCTTTGCAAAGGACAGTGGTTAATTTCCAACAGCAAATACAGCTTTTGCCTGACGTACTTTGGATGTAAAGCCAGAAGGTTGGAGATCTGCAGGCAAGCAGTGCTGCCACCCTGGAGACACCCCTGCCCTGGGTCTGAGAGCCCGAGGTGCCCTAGGCACATTGCTTAGGACTAAATGATCCCCAGTGCTGTGATTGCTCATCGGGTTACTTTCATTTGCAGGGGGAAAAAAGAAATAAACAATTCCAGGAGTTAGGTTGGTTTTTGCTGTCGGTTTGTTGGAGATTTTGGGGGAGAAACTGAGGATTTGTCAAGCATTAGCAGCGGGAGGACTGGAGAATGAGCAAGTAAATACCGCTTTTCTCCCAGGAGGAAGCCAGCCAGTGGTCAGCTCATTTCTCCAAGCCTCCTGTACACAAACCCGCTGAACGCAGCCTGGGAACACAATCCTGGCTAATAGACCAAACAGCCCCATTTCATGAGCCTAGGCTATAATAAGAAGTTTGAGGCGATGATTGCACCTTAACGCTGTCCTCCAGGTATCCTGAAGCACAGACAGCGTGCCAGGCCTGCTCCCAGGAGAGCTGCTTGGCAGGGAGAGAAATGCACCATGCGAGCTCAGTCGGCTGGGAGACAGGGCTGGGGAAAAGAAAGGGAGCTGAAAGTGCTTCGGCCACTGCAAATAACAAAAACCTCATCCCTCTAAAAGACTCTGGGAAAGGAATACCAAGTTTTAAAGAAGAAAAGAGCAAGAAGTAAAATGCTTGATCCGCAGCTCAAGGGCACATTGGAAACGGTTCTTCTGCCTCATGCAGACATAAAATTGCTGGAAGGATGTTCTCATAAACAAAGTGCTGGAGGCCATGCCATCGTCCACCTCCTCCTGTTTCTCTCTACATCTAAGGAAGGCGAGTACATCTCATAAAACAGAAGATGCACACGTTTCAGGAATATCCCAGAGGCAAAAAGAAAGAATAGTGAAACAGTAACAGCTTTCAGAGCCGGTGATACAGCCTCTTCTATTTAGGTTAAAAATCCTCTAGGGCCTGTTCCTACTTCTGATTTCCACGTACTTGCTGGGTTTTCCACAGCTTCATTATTCAAAGAAAATAGCTGGATTTTACTAAGGTTGGCCATTGGGGGCAAAATTCAGCAGCAACAGAAAGTCAGATGAAGGTATTTGCACCTCCTAAGACCCAATCTCACTCTCTGAGGCACCACTCAGGTACCTATTAAACTCTCTGGGCTCAAACGGGATTTAAATGAGGAAAGAGAGACCTAATATTTTTTCCCTCCCATTCTTTTATGCCCTGCAAAGTGCTTTACATTACAATTTATTCATGTTAACGTTTGTCTAGCTAATCATTGCAAACGCTTTCACACTTGGTTTTGAAAAGGTCTAACTGTACCTCGCTAGCGTTTTAAACAAATCTTGATGTTTCCATTGCCACATATCAGCAGAACAAAGGGAACGAAAGGGAAGGAGGAAAAAATAACGGGACAACCTCAGAAAAGAGCTCACTCGAGATTTATGAGTAAGGTGGAAAACTGACAGAAAGGCTCAAGGTCTCTACAAAAATTACAACTCTCTTGTCTTACCACTGATATGATTATGCAGCTTAACAGCAGTGCCTGCAAATCCCTCCTCTGCACCGAAATAAATACCGAGATGTGCTCCTCATTTATGCCAACACGGAACTTATAAAATAATTTTGAAAAGGTCAGTTTCATCCGTTAATTTATTCACACAATTGTCCGAGATTTAGCTGACAAAAGAAGCCGGGTAGACCCTGATGCTTTTTTAATATCCATATGAAACGGCACTCAGACAGATTTAGTGCTTGATTTAAAGCAAACTAATGGCTAAGTTATCCATTGAGATGGAGACACTGGGGTAAGGTCAAACCACTATCATTAACATCCCAAGGAGGCAGGCTGATAATTACTAATGCTTAAAAGCACCAGCAGTCTTACTGATTGCATGGATTTTCTCAGACTTTTGTTCAGCCAGTTTCTCAAGTAAAAAAATAGCATTCAAAGACTTTCAGCTCGTACAATGTAAGCCTCACTCATTAGTAATCCTTGGAGCTTGACTTCATTTGAGCCTGTTCTGGGTCTGGATAGCAATTAGTATTGCCCTCCAGGTAAGGGAGTGTAGATTTATCCCCCAGAGGTGGTTTAACTTCCTCAACCTACTTTAAAATTAGATTTACTAGGTTACAAATCGTAAGTGTTAAATGAGTAAAACTATTAAACTAGGAATACTGCTGGGCTAAAGCATTTAATGGTTTACCACAGTATTACCATTTTTATGGTCTATTAAAACAATTGTAAGAATATCAGCAGTATGAAGAATCAAGTAATTTATATACAAGTTTGATAAAGTACCGTATGTTTGAGCAAAAAGTGAGCTCATTTTCTTACACTTCAAGAAAATTAGACAAAAGGATGTCTTAAAAGAAAAGGTTCCTTCAAAGCTGAAGTGCATTTATTTCAAACCAAATTTCTAAAGCTATATATGCCATAGATCTCGTTGTCAAGATTTTGTTTGTTTTATGCAGCTTGTTCCACCCAAACGCAGATGGTCTAAACCAATACCACAAAACAAATCAGTGCAAATAAGATATCGAAAATATGACTCAAATCTAATTCATTTCTGCGTTGCTCATCTCTCCTCTTTTCCTCCCCTAGTTCGTGTTGGGACCAAGGTCATCAATATATCAAATTACCCTACAGCATTCTGAGTCTTTGCATGACTGAAACCTGGGAATAACAAAATCCTTGTTGCAGCGGCTTCCACAAAATTTAGCACCCAAGAAATCATACAGCAAGCTACTACCAAAACTTTCCATAAGTGAATTCAAGATGTGTTTTATTTAGTCTGTTTATCACTTGTTCTCTAGACTAAGCATTCAGTCAAACCACTTGTTTTTCCATTTTCTTGAAAATGTCCTCAAGAAACAAAAAACCTTGAGACAGAAACTGTCAAATTCCTTCTTTACTGGTCTTGCAAGAGAGTTTTGCAACTCCAAAGAGAAATGCTTGGTTTGCTAATGAAGTTTGAGAAACTGCTCCAAAAAAGTTGTATTATTTAGTTAGTTTGCCACAACAAAATCACAGCAAAATTTAAGCACACCACAGCTCTCTAAAAACTCAAAGCTTATAGAGCTGTTCAGGAAGACAAAAGTGATGTTAAATGAATAGTAACAGCAATGCTGAAATGAAGGATATAACTGCATATAAACCCACCTGTTTTTCTTAAAGATCCTCTGCTCAAACAAATATGAAACCTTTGCTTATGCACACAGAAATATGAACTGGAAAAAACCTGATTTCTACAAAGTAACAACATGACCCAACAAGCTCTGGAAGGTCACACTGTGCCCAAATTTGCAGGCAGGTAAACATGGAAATACTGAGGCACAAACCACCACCAGATTTTTTTTTTTTTAAACAAAGAGCAGAGGAGTGAAGATCTCCATGACACCAAAGAGCTTCCTAATAGAGATCATCAGCTACCCGGATCACTGCTGACAGCAAAATCACTAGGAACAGAGGTCCTAACCTGTGGTCAGACATTATCGCTTATATAGTAAGAAACAAACATCATTACAATAACTTAAAGGTAATGCTATAGCTCTTAAAAATACTTTCTATTTTCCTATTTTTAATTGGGTGGATTAAATATCTTGATAATCCACTCTCAAAGAGCAATTGCATGGTACACAGCACTCCTGTTTGAAGGGGCTGCTCTGTGCAATGCTAATCCGTGAAGCGGGATGAGCCCCTTGGAGCACGCCAACAATTCACACAATATCTGAGTTGCACCTGAGCGACACCAACTCAGCACAGAGAAAGAACAAGTCCCAGCTGGTAAAAAGGGATCCAGGACTAATAAAGTGCTCTCACAGGACTGGATGGCAGGAACCAGTAGGTTGGAAGAGGTATTCGGTCCAACTGCTTCCCCAGCATCGCTGTCAATTTAAGAAGTCATCTCACTGTGAGAGATTTGGAACCCTTACCTGCAAGATTTTCACTGTATCTTGCAAAGTGAGAGGAACAACACAGAATGAGTTTTGGCAGATTTAAAGAGAGTATTTGCAGAGATACCAGAGCTCCCAAAAACTTTCTGCCTTACTTTTTGAATGAAGTTTTTATTAACCAATTTCATCATCATCTAACTCGACCAACACTTCTCAATTATAGCTTTACCATGGCTGGACTTAAAAAGAAATTAAAATTATAAAGTATATCAAAGTAAGTTATTTACTTTCCAAACTGCAAGCCCTTTGGAGAGCAGAACTCATTTTACTGCAGTCTTAAGGAGCAAAATCAGATTGACTAATTCTTACCGTGTTCTCAAAGAATAATCACTAGTCAGTACCTGAGAACCATGACAACTTTTGCCAGGTTAACACCTTGCGTGTTTCACCTGCCTTTTTACACTGACTTTTCATTTTCATAGTTCTGCCAAGTGACCGTGCTCCAGGAGTCTGGAGGGACTCCTCCTTTACCTGGCTCTCAAAACACACGGAGCCCAGTACATAAATTTGATGGATGGCTACATGAAAACCCATCAGTACCTATAGACTGTGTAAAAATGTGTGGATTTTCAGACTGCTTGCTTTATATGCAGCAGGTCAATATTGAAGAAGGACTTTGAGCACTGGTAAAGAAACACAAGTTTACAGTTTGCTTTTGGCAAATCTAATCACCACTGGTTTTAAAAGCATAGTCTTAACTGGGCCATCTGGTTTCTTCCAATATCACCTGTGGGATTTTAGTTTTTCCTATCTCTCCCAAAGGCATGACAAGCATTTTTCACAGTGATGTATTTCTGTGAGACTTCTTTGCTGTTCATTTTTAAACTTCTCAGAGGATTTATTGGCATCATATTTTCTATTTCATTTGTGGCAGGCAAACAAAAACAAACAAAGCCTTGCACTGCAAAAGGAAAAAGCGCCTCTCCGACAGCTGCACCTCAAACAGACATTGCAAAATTCCCAGATTCATGAAACGCAGGCCTTGGTGTGTCTCAATGCTTGCGTATGTTGGAAACAAAACACGGCAAGTTTACAGCCCATGGATAGGAACCAGTCATGTCTGCACCTATGAACTGACCTTCACAATCACATGGATGGTACTACTTCAGCACCACCAGCAAGATGAGTTTTCAGGCACTTCTTTATTCTTTGCTCTGTGGTTTTAAGACAAGTGTTTGATGTCATTTGAAGATAGATTTTTGCGGTGTAACGCAGATAAGGGTTAGGCTGAGCTGCTGTTCTCTCACAAAGGAAATCCTTCAGACGCATCCATAAAACGGCAGGAAGGACACCTACTGTCCTTATATATTCATATCATAATGTCTTTGCTTCTTTCTCCATGTGTTTTCCCTAGCACAGCGTATCAGATAAGATCAGTATCATCATCAATACCATTACGGGGAAGCTGCTGGCAGAGCACCAACTGTTAATTAACCCCAGCACTGTCACACCTGATTACTTTGAAAGGTACTTTAGAACAGTTGAATTAAAATAAGATAAATAAGGATAAAACATTTAACGGATATTGAAAAGACTGCTATCTCCACTCCAGGCATGAACGGCACTCTTTCTGCCAGGCAAGAGTGAATTGATTTAGAGACAGCTCAGAATTTAGACCTCCACTTCACACCAAGCTTAAGATAAACCTCCTCCTGAGAGCCTGATAAAACCAAAGGTATGTGTGGAGGGGATAAAAGCATAGTACAATAAGGCCCAAATACATGGGAGGCTGCACATGACTAAAAAGATTTGTGTTTTTCCTGTAGCAGCACCTACATTGTGCCTAGCAGATAAAGAGATAGGACAGAGCAAATCCCCACCTTGCTCAGGTGAATGGGTAGAAGCAGAATCAGATGGATACAAAATGATGCCTTGGCTTCACCTCAACCTCATTGCATCGTGGTAGCATATGGAAGAACATATGCAGAGCTGAATAATAACTCATCTCTTTCCTCGTCGTCATTTTTAGGATGGTATTTTCCATTGAAAGCAGCGGAGCAGAATTAGCACAGAGCCATGCTTCCACTGCACACACACACATCTATCACTCCAGTGTTACGTATTATCAGATTCACATCTTGGCAATCAAGTGACTTTCCTGCCCTACTGAAAATGCAGGATTATGGAACACGAAACTCATTCTGGATCTCACTAATAAGCAAACAAATTAGATAGTCAAAGCTCAATATGCAGCTCACCTAAAAGACTAACATGCAAAGATTTTCACTCTATATTAAAGTATTTGTCATAGAAAAAGAGGATTTAAAAACATTTTTCCCAGAAGTGGGGAGAAAAAAGAATATTCTTTCACTTTCTTTGTGTAGAACAATACAGGAAGTTTGAATGTCTTCGAGTGGTGAGCAGGCTGAAAGCACCAGCACAGCCCAAGCAGCAGTACAAATTCTTAGTTAGCATAATGGAAGTCAAGTTCTTACGAGCCTTTCTCAAAGATGGGACTCATGTGACCTGGTCCTAACTGTGCTGAAACCTGGGCAGGAAAATCCAGCAAGAGAACTGACAAGAGTTCAGAAAAGTCCCACCAGCTCCCCAAACATTCAAATTGTAAGTGACAGTATTTTTTAATTAAGTAGTATTAATCAAAAATCTTAGAAATAGCTCTGCTCTCTAATCTTTATTTCAGTCACAGGTGCATTTTAATATAGAATGTTCTGAATGCAGATAAGCCATGTAAGACACCAACACTCCTTGATTTTCTTTCCACTGTAAGCTTTCTTGCCCTTGAATTTCATTGACTGGCCTACAGTTCTTCATCTACAGACAGGGAAAATAATCACTGACTGATGTGTTTTTATTTTTTCCATATATTCAAAATGTAATAGTCATAATATGGCAGTCAGGTTTTCCTATGCGTGATTTTTTTTCATGAACTCTTATGTCCTATGTTTTCTTTAGTTATTTTTTTCCCCAGAGAATATGAGGTACAGCATGGAACAGTAGCCAGATCCAGCAGAGGATCATCATTGTAAAATACCATTTGGAAGAATGCAAATCTTGCTGTCTCCCTGTTTTACTGTCTAAATAACATCTCTCAGCAGACCGTCATTCTTGGGCACTCAAAAATTTCACGCGGTGAAAAAAAGCACAAAGGAAATAGAGATGTCTAAAGCATTCCCTAATCACTGAATCACCCCCTAAAATCAAGGAAAGAATTTGCTTCAATAAGAACTGGTCAAATATCCCAGAGATCATTAGAACCATTCTAGACAAGTCCAAATTGTCTGTGACACTGGAGAGCAAAGCCATACCTCCCACGCTTGCATTCTTTGCTTGTCCTTCATCTCTTGCTTGCCTGTAATTTCCATCTTCTGGGAAACAAACACATTGCCTTTGTTCCCATCCTTTTTGCTTAGAAGCAGTGAAGAACTATTTTAGAAAAACAAAATATGTGTTTCTGAGACCTTCTCGTGACAGCAATCTCCACTAGTACCACAAAATTCCGTGTCAGAAAATGTGCCCTTACTCCTGTCGAGGCAGGCGGCATCACAAAGCAGCGTCATGAGACTTCGCAGCTGGACAAGGTTTGCTGAGAAAAGGGTTAAGCCAGGAGCGGGAAATAGGTGCAGAGGAGAATGCAAAGGAAGCCAAATCAGACGGTTTCCCAAATAAACCTTGACAAGGATCCTCTAACAAGCTGGAGGATCCAAAGACCACAAACTTCACAGCAGCATTAGAGGATGAATAAGGCTGGTGCACAACTGAGCGTGGAAGAACTCCACAAAAGCCCTTTCACAGGATTTATTTAGGAAACAATGTCTCAAAATAAAAGGAGCAAAGGGGAAGGAGTATTCAATATCAGTTATGGAATTAACAGAGCTCTTTTAACCACAATGATCTATCCAAATCTAAAGAAAGCCAAATAATATGCAAAAATCCCCAGAGTTACAGAAAACACTGATGACTATATTTCACAAAGGGCAAAGAGCCCATGTACTCCATTTGCAATGGAATATTTCAAGTTTCCAATGATGCTTTTCTGTCCTGAACTTGCTTTCTCAACAGCAACACATATAGTAATGTTTAAAGTTTCCATTTTATCAATAGAAGTATCTCATTTTGTAGTAATTACCAAGTGCTGATAATCCCTGCAGGCTCTAGCAAATCTCTGGAGCTTTCAAGAGATACACTGGCTTAAGACCTAAAACATATATTGAGGATGGCAAATATTATTTGGATTGAAAGCAAAAGCTGAGTGCATGTTACCTGAAATTTATGCCTTTCTCAAAAAAAGTAATGATAAACACGTGGTGTGCAGTAAGGGAGTCTAAGACATGGAGTTTGCTCTGAGAAAATACTGAGTAACACCTCTCCTTCAATGTCTGACGACAGTGACAGCCATGGGCACTTTATTTGTAAAATTTGCTTTTAAAGGATTACCAGGCTTTAATGCAAAGCAAAGTTTCATCACAAGACGTGCCCCCCCTTCGTGTTGCCATCATGGTCACCTTCAGTCTGGGCTTCTTTCACTGAATGGCCTGCTTTGAAGGCCAATTAAATTGCTTTCAATTCAGCTGAGAAAAATAAAGTAGTAGTTCCTTCAAATGGCCTATTTGGAGAAACTCGAGGATTGATCCTTTCTTCCGTTGCAGCAGCTTTCCATCAATGCAGCTCTGATAGTGTCAGTGTAGCTACACTGGCAAAACACCGGTTTAACGGAGGAGAGAATCAAACCCTTTACTTGTAACAATTTCTGTCAAGAGACCAGACTAAGTCACTTTAATTGAGTTCCTCTCGCTTTCATTGTGCAGAAACAAAGGAGGAATAAAAAGAGATCAAAGAGCCCTTATTTGGAACTAACATAATTGTGTCCCTCGGAGAGCAGGCGAGCCTGAGATTACTGAAAGGAGATAGACTCTGAATATAGAAACCTGCCAACAATGACATTAGAACGTTTAAAGGGGAAAGAAAAGGCATATACAGGGAGATTTATTATAACTTTTCATCATTTTGCAATCAAAGTAGTGCGTGTTCCAGTGTCTCTTTGACTGTTATATACATATATATATCAGCTAAATTTCTCTTACAATTCAGCTTGTGAGAATAGGTTTCATCTATTTATTACTTTAAATGACTTGTCTAACAGTCCGTGGTAGTCTGGAAAATTTTCATTTTCTAATGATTTTTTAAAGAACTGCTTTGTAGCCTTGTAAATTCTGTATTAAATGGGTGAATAACACTTTCCAGACCTGAAGGGACAGTATGCAAGGGTAAGCTGCCATAAAGAATCAGCGGTGAAAAGAACAAAAAAACAAAAGCAAAAGACATTTGGCTCTCTGAAGAATCATTTAACATATGCCCTTGCCCTTAACTTCAGCACTTCACCATGCAAAGGTGAAAAAAAGTCACAATATAGCAGACTACATGCACGATAATGAGTTCTTTGAGCTTATAAAACTAATCATGGATACAAACTCTAAACAACTTCAGCTTTAGGACTCAAAACATAAAATTCCGATTTCTGAGGGCAGCTTGGGAAGTTAAATACCCAAATGCTGCTTTGAATAAAACACCATTAAATAATCAGCTTTCAGAAACCTGGCATTTAAAACACCCTTCCTAAGACATTGGGAGGATTCAGAGAAAAAAAATTGGTGTTTGGAAAACTTTGCAAACACACACCTAACACAATTATATAACACCCATGCAGAAGTTCAGGGAGTACACACAGATCCCTACTGCTCTAGCCAAATGCACATTAAAATTAGTTGTGCAGGCACATCTGGTGCTGCCATTCAGAAATTTAACCTGAATGTGGTTTGGTAGATGCCCCTGTACCAGTAATACCGGAAAGCAAAAGTTAACCATTACTAGGATGAGGACTTAAAACCGATCAAGATAAGTGACAGAAAAATCTGAAGGAAGGAGTGCTTATTAACCAACTGGTGTGATCCAAATCTCCAGGCAGCCGGTGCACCCCCCTGGAGTACAGCAGCCATCATTTCACTCTTGCTCTGCACCAGAAAACACTGATGACTGTCTCTCCTTGCTGCCCTCTTCCCAGAGGCAGCCCAACACCACCTTGTGAATGAGAATCTGAACTTGTTTCTGCAAAGCTCTTCTTGCTATGGAGAAATCGAACCAGGGAAACACAAACAAAAAGCTCAAGTGACACGGTGAACAACAGAAACAAAATAGAGTCCGTGAGTCATTTATGGGTACAATCAATTACAAACACAGCACAAGCTTTTTCATCGGGTCAGAACTGTCAAAACACACTGAATCTGCCAGTGTAGGTTAAGTGGAACTACAGAGGGATGATAAAGGATTATCTGGTAGAAGAAAAGACTTTTTAATGTTTTGAAGACTGATAAGGAAACCATTGCTTGGAGCTATAGTAAAACTATTGGTGGCTGACACCCCTTCCGATTGTGCAGCCAGGCTGCCCGGTACCATCCCTTTAAAGACGTGGTTATCACAAATTCTAGCTCCTCTCCAGGGTTAAATCTCTAAATAACACTGGGGGGAAAAAAGTCAGCTATGTGAGAGAGGCAGTTGGGCTCAAGTACGAAGTGTGGCTGGCAAAATAGGAAAAAACAAACAATAAAGAACACACCCAGATGCACACAGTAAAGGAAATAAGGCTTCCCAGCAGAGACAGCTACAGACAGTCCACCTCTGCAGGAAGAGAACAAGGGTGGGGAGTTGCCAGCCCCAAGTCATATCTGACAGTCTATATCTTCACCCCAACAACCCAGCCAGGATTACTTTTAAGCCAGTCCTCTAGAGGCTGAGGATGCCTCCAACCCACAGTAAATTTATCTGGTTTGCAGACAGGTTAAAAGAAGGTGTAGCTTAATTTTGACTAGAATTTGACTGGATTCTGCAGCAAGGCTGAAGGCAAAAATCATTGATAATCGCCTTCCCCTGGTTTTATGAAGTACACCAAGCAGAAAAGAGCATCCCAGAAGATAGAATATTTAGAATATGCTTTCAGGAGCACACACGCTGGTAGATAAAAGAGGTACTATACAAGAAATTAGGCTTAATTGCAGCAACTCTTGCACATGGGCAAAGATGGCTGATGGGTTAATCTTGGAACAAGACCTACCCAGAAATGTTCACTGCAGGAGAATCCTCACTGAGGACAAAAAGAAGAGTCAGAGTCCACAGCCCAGATCACCTTTTCTCACACTGAAAAAAAATCAGTGCTGGCTCAATAACCTGGCCCTTTGGAGAATAAACATGCAAAAAAATAAAACAATTTTCAGGTTGCCTTTCTAGTGGTAAAGATAATTGGATCTGACAGAGATCTCTTCCCCACATTAACAGTTAACTCTTGCACCGTGTTGCCAGAGGCCGTCAAACACACACCTGCCATTCCAGAGTGGAATTCTGCACACAAAGGCAAGGTGCTCAGCAAACACGCAAAACAAAAATAGGCAATGAGGAGGGAGAATTCCCAATTTCAACTTTGGCCTGGCTGGATGATCATTGGTGCAGGAACCTTGTTAGGAGGAAGAGAAAGAGCTATAGAGACTTATGTTCTCAGAAAAAAACAAGCCCACTTAATCAGGATTAAGAGTATAATGATAGGAAAGGGTCTTTCAGAGAAGACTGATGAGATCTGGTATTTTCTCTCCGAGGCAGGAACAATTCATCTCATTATTTTAATATGGTTAGTTGTGTAAAGGTTTTCCTTCAGAGCACTCAATGAGAGACTTGTCATAAATTCATAGGGCCAGAATACCACAGTACATTTTATACACTTGCAAACGAGTTGACAGACCAAGGAGAGAGGCTTAAGATAGGAATTCATTACGGAGGATGGTTACTGACACTGGCACACGATCACTCACCAATATTTAAGAATACTGGCTTTATTTTAGCTAATATATCAAGACAAAAAAAATTGTGAACTGAAAGCTTTCCAAACACATTCTGCTATGCACATATATCCTTCACATAGGATTTACATTAAGATGTCTGAAAAATAATAATAATAAAAAAATGAAAACTATAAGAGAACAAATTGTCTACCAGATTTCCCTCCTCACCCCTCCCCCAAAGTTACAGAATTGCTTTGCAGTAGCTTTACTGCATTGAATTACCCAATTATCTTCTAAATTATAAAAGGCAAATCTTCACCACCAACTGTTCCTAGGACTGCCAGGATGTGCAGTGTTGCAAAACTGTAGCAAAAATGTAAACAAAAGAGCCCTACTGAACAGGGAGGCAGGCCGTCCACATATGCCAATCCCAGCGGCTTCAATCAAAGGAGAGATTGTTTCACAAATAAACTAAGCCAGTGCAACTAATAAACTCCTGCTCTAATTACTGGCTGCAGATGTATCAACTGAAGCAAATGAGACGCAGGCAGCCATTAATTATCTAATGAGGCCAGCAGTGTTTCTGATGAGGTGGGGCTGATTAAATATTAAACAGTAGCATATGGTGAGTGCCAAGAACAAAAGATTTGAATCCGACTTTCTCTAGACATGTATACACATATATGTATATATTAAAAATAGAACATTGCACTAAAAAAATTCCCCTCCTCTAAGACAGAAGAGCAATCTCACTCTGAGACAGGTAATTAAGACAGAAATGGAAGCACAAAACTCAAAGGCAGTGTAGCGAGATCTGACTTCTGAAAGTGTAACACAGATGAAAAGGTTTCACATTAAAGGGATGCCAAAAACATTTAGGCCTTGCAGCAGTTATCTCTTTGTTTAACCCTTCTTAGTTATTAAGACCTGCAATTGTTTCCTTTTCCCCCCCATTCCTTTCTTCCCTTATCTTTTGCTGGAAAACTCCCAGGGCTCACTCAGAGAGCATGAGGAATATCTTAACAAATCCATCCTTTTAGCACAGTTCATAATATTCAGCCAAGGCGTGGATAGTATAAGAAGGAAAATGCAGTCACTTGAAATGCTGTTAGGGCCAGCTACACTGAAGGAAAAGTCTAACCTCACTCACACAGATGTCAAGCCCACTGAAGCCAGTTAATCCCATCAGACTTAAGTGGGCCACCTCCAGCCAGCACACCAGAGAGCCTGAGAGGACACACATGTGGTTTTGGTTTTTTCCCCTCCTGTCATCTCCTCCACCTTTCATCACAGACACCCGGTGATGCAGCAACCCTGGCAACCCCAGAATCACCCCTTTCCAAAGGGCAGAGGACACAGGACACAGCCTGTCCAGCTTCCAAGAAGAGAAAGGCCACCAAAGCTGTACTGTTCCATGCTGCTGGAGCAGTTTGGCTGCAGCCTTGCCCCTGTGCACCATTAGTGTTCCAATCCAACAACCCTGGGAACTACCAGATGTGTCACAGATTTGCTCTTCCCTTATGCAAAAATGACAACTCAGTCTGATTTGTCTCATATTTAACACACAGGCATCGAGCTGCTCAGTGCAAGTGATCTGTGCCCCCACAGGACGGAGGAACTTCCGTGTTTGAAGCAAAAATTCTGATCTGGCTCCTGGAAGGCTCTGTCTGGACTCCAAAGGGACCAGAAATTTTCAAGAAACTTGAGAAAACCTTTAAATCTGCCCGGACAAATTTGCAGAGATAGGGAAAAAAAGTTCAGGTATAAAGTAGATTTACAGGAGGGGAAATTGGGTCTAGAACTGGCAGAGGCTTCATGTTCTCAGAAACTTCTGAAGGCTGCTTTTTGAGACTCTTCCTAAGCCAAGGAGCATTTGCTGTTTATTTCAAAATATGCTAAGAAGGCAGCCACTCACCACATTTTTACATTGTTACAGTGACAATGCAAGTGGCCTAGATAGATCTAATTTTTTTAGCTGTCGTTTGTATCAATTTATTACAAAATGAGCCTATTTTTATATCAGGACTTCATAGAGAAACACAAAGAATCAACAAGTCATTATTGATCACCTAGGAACAGATCACACTTTCTGAATACCTTTGCTATTACAAATGGTTTCCCTAAATATGAAAGAATGGTTCTCCCCCATCCGCCTTTTTTTTTTTATAATACCCTTCTTTATTATAATCTCCTTAATATCCATCTGCTACCCTTTAGGCTAAAGCTTCTTAAATTCAAATATAGGGCTATTTTTATCACAGAAGAATATGTAAAGCAATAGAAACATTTTAATGGATTTTTGTGCCTGTGGCCCTTTTTAGCTGAATTTCCATAATGAAATCCAGTTACAGACATTGGTGCTGCTACAGTTGGCTGTTCACACAAATAAAGAATGAACATTTTTGTCTTGTAAGCCAGCTTGGTAAAATAGAGAGTGCAATAGCAACCTACAGAAAGCACAGGCTTTTTTTCCTCTGCTGGTGCTTTAGTACAACTGTATATAACTGTATTTTTACTCCAACAGGGCATAACATTCAAGATAAAGTCACAACCCTACGTTTAGGTTATAAATAAGTTGTATAAAGTCATTTTCGTAAGTAGTAACTAACAAAATGAGAATATTTTCTTTTGTGCAGGAACATTCGGGAACATCAAAATAGCTTCATAAAAACAACTACATGCAAAAACATTCACCGTAAACATCCATGTAAGCTGATTCTTTGTATTAATGGTCTGGAAAAATATTTTTCTAAAAATATTTTAAGGATACCAATTCTTCTCCACCAAACTATTTTATTATTTTCTTACCGCTGTAAATGAAGCAGAGCAAGAAACAGTTTCTTGTATCATAAACAGTGCTAAAACTTAAAATATTTTTCCACTCCTCATCGAGGAGAAAAGAAGAGTTTTAAAGAGGGGAAACCAAATATCATATCCATATCCTTCAAAGCACAGCAAGAAGCACTTCTCATCAAGGAATTAAACCTGTGGTGGGCAGCCCAGCTCCAGAAGCCAGGTTGCATTGGGATGCCCATTTCTAATGAGGCAGAACAACCAGCACTCAGGTAAAAAAGGCCTCAGAAGCCACAAAAATCACTCTTAATTATTATTTACACGTTAAAATACCAGTTGGCAAACCGATCACCGACAGTCTTGACTCTGATCATAACACAGCTCAGCCTCGCATCAGTTTGACTGAATTACATTGGTATCGCAACTGCTCAGCCATTATTATTTTTTAATCAGGCCCAAAGTATCTTAAAATGGGCACTTAGACACTGAAATGCTGCAGAGATATAACGAATAGCGACATTCACAGGAGCATCTGAGACATTTAGAAGCCTTTCTCACTTCTAAACCCAGCACCTCAGCATTTCTATAATGTTTATCTAGCAATTACTTATCAAGTCTCATTTCTGTTTCCAGAAGCCTTCACCATTAATTGCCTCAGAGTCTATACAAGGTGTGATGAGCCTCTGCATTTTTATAAACGCCCTTGTGCAGAAAGGGTTTTGAATAACTTATAATTGTTCTGTGTGTAGGAGTTTAGCATTTAACTCCTATAATATAATGCTTTTCCTATTTCAACAGTAATATTGCCTGAACTGCTAAACCCAGGAAAGTCTATTGATTCTGATTTGGATATCCTTAATTCTAACGATTCAATTATTATTCAAATATTTCTAAACCCAGTGTCTGTTATGACTGTTTGTGGTGCCTGTTAAGAAGTACATCACACTCTCCTTCCTCTTGTGTGGTAGAGCTGGGGAAATTAAGCATTGCAGGATATTTCCTTTGAATTAGCTGCCTAAAGACTTTTTACCTAAGTTGGACTCTGCAGTGTCCTCATCTGTGCAGAGTTTGTCGTCTTAGCACAACAGATTGTTTTGCAGTGAATACGAGACCATGTAAAAATAAACACACGTGAGAAAATAAGTGTGAACTTGCCCTGATGTTAGACAACGGCCAGCACGCGACACTGTCTGCAGGCGCTGTGGGCCCAGAGGCAGCAGGAGCCCTGCTGGGACCGTGTGTGGCAGAGCTGGACCACGATCCAGGGAAAGGCAGTTCACGGCAAACTGGGAGTGCACTGGCTGGGCAGACAGGAACCCAAGAAGTTGTTGTCTGCCCAGCCAAGGTTTTCAGTGAGCAACAGTCCGAGCGCCCTAACTCATATTTGATGTTTATGGGGTTAATACTCCTCAAATCGATATATGAAAGCATCACTGGCTTCTACCTGTGACCTCAGCTCTGCTTCTCACTCCTCAAGGGATGCCCAGGCTGCTGGGGACAGGGGAGATGCCCAGGGGAACCCCAGCCCCTCTCCACAAGGTCTTGGCTGCTGTGGCAGCTCCTGCCCAGGTCTGGGGCTGTGGGGCCGTGCCTGTGTCCTGTGAGGGACATTCCTGGTGCTGCCCAGCACCTGCCATGCTCAGGCCAACCTTCCCCTCACAGAACCCTCATGGGGAACAGCCCTGAGCTGGATAAAGGTGCCCCCAAAGCTGCTCTGTCATTCCCCTCCTCAGTTGGACAGGGGATAGAAAACTTCACAGTATAATGAAAGGTTCATGGGTTGAGATCAGGTGAGGGAGTGATCCCTCCTCACACTCTTATCCTGCTGCAGCACAGGGACCCTCCCTCCCATGGGGTGCAGTCCCTCAGGAACAAACTCTGCAGCGTGGGTTCCCTGCTGGGTCACAAGTCCTGCCAGGAGCCTGCTCCAGCATGGGCTCCTCTCTCTGTAGGCCCTACCAGGAGCCTGCTCCAACACACGCTTCCCACAGGGTCACAGCCTCCTTTGGGCATCCACCTGCTCTGCTGTGAGGTCCCCCATGGGCTCCAGGTGGATCTCTGCATCCCAGAGCACCTCCATGGGCTGCAGGGGCACAGCAAGGGAATCTCAGCTCCGGCCCCTGGAGCACCTCCTGCCCCTCCCGTGCCCTGGCCTGGGCTCTGCAGAGCTGTTCCTCTCACAGCTCCCACTCCTCTCTCAGGCTGCAATTTGTCCCTGCACAGCTGCTCTTCCCCAGTGCTAAACCTGCCATCCCAGAGGCGCTGCCCTCGCCCTGCTGGGCTCGGCCTTGGCCA
>VZTF01004397.1:4036-50834 GCA_013397755.1 Cnemophilus loriae
CCCGCAGGTCGCAGGCGCGGGTGCGACAGCCTCGGGGAGGAAGCGGGGATGAGGCGGCATCGCTCCCGGAGCGGGGTTTGCCCTCGGCAGAAGCATCCCCCGGGGAGCGGGTGGGATGCGGTGCCGTCCGCGGTGCCTCCGCCTTTGCAGAGCATCCAGGAGTGTTCGTCCCCGCGTTCGTGCGGGGTGAACGCGCTGGTGGGGCGGGATGCGGGAGCGCTGCTGCAGCTCTCCTGCGGTCCCGAGCCGGGACGAGTCGGTTCAGGNGTTTTCACGGAAGGGTTTTGGCAGTCCTGAGCAGAGACTGTACGCACTGGAATAGAGGGATGCTTGTGTATAGATGTAAATTAGCGTGACCTGCACGTGAAAATGCACATCTGTTTAATACCTTGATTTCGTTCCAGCATATGTCCCTCAGCAGAAGCTGCCTAGAGAAATTCTCAGTTGTGTGGTATCCTGCACAGATTTTCTTTTGGCGACAGTAATAGTAGCGTAAACATTTCCTATTTTGTCTTTCAGCCAAGGAGTAGGTTTAATCTGGAAATGTAGGCACAAATCAATTAGGAAAAACACGCAGCTGCTTTTCCTCGAATGAGCTAGGAATGCAGAGCTTTTGGTAATCTTATTAATTACTTAAGTGTTGCTGCCAGTTATGGAATACTAAAACATAATCAAAGCGAACATGCATTTCCTAGAATCACATACAGCTCTGAAGTTTTTCCAGAGTACCAACTTCTTACTATAAAGTGAGTTTAAAACCTCACTTGGAACGTGTCATCAGTATAGAAGATGCTTCATAGTTTATTTTAATAAGTTGGTAACTGAGCTTTGGCAGCAGTGTCTTAGAAAACTGATTAACATAACGACGCTCTATAGGAAAAATGTTTTTATGCAGCATCTTGGAAGAACAAAAAAAAAGAGCCCAAAAAGACAAGTCTGGAGAGTGGCATTTGTTTCCCAGCAGATAAGCTGCAGACCTTTGCTGAAAAGTCTTAGATTCTTTGATTAAGCAGCATGTCTGATGTGACACTGAAACTGAAAACTGGCTTTAATTGCCTTGTCAACATCCCTAAATGGTATTTATGCCCAATAGCACAGTACTGGGAGGAAAGCATATGTAATTAGGTATGTGTGTTCTTCTTGAAGTGGAGCGGGGTGGTTGCAACTATCTGAGCTGGAGACAGAATTTAGGAAAATACCAGGCTGGGTGGCCAAATTACTGTATTGGTTGCTAGTCGCTGGCCCTGCAAATGAAATACTATTAGCATGTCTAGTTTGATTTCCCATCTCAAATCAGAAGTACCAGCTGGGCAGGTGTGCTCTAGATTTTTAATAAGCTGGACAAACTGTAATTTAGGACCAAGTTTCTACTTGTTTGCCTATGTAACACATGCACCTGCACAGCATCAATATATGGCACATTATGTAATAAAATTTGTTTAATTTTTGTTACACAGCCAACCATGTGGCCTTGTCATACAATCAAATTTAAATGTGTATTGCTCCCACAGGGGGTGAATCAGTGGCATCATATTAGTATTGCTTGTTAATATGCTGTGGAGATGCCATGGCTTTGTGCTTGGCTCCTTAGTGTGTGGTTGTAAAGTCTGGCGTGTTACAAGTCTGTGACAGAAATGAGCAGTTCACAGGACTGGCTATGAAATTTCTGTTCTTGCTCACTGATTATAATCCATATCTGGCAAAAAAATTCTAAACTGCCAGCAGCTCAGTGACCTGTGTGAAGTCAGCTGGCTGTGTCTACTTCATTTCCCTGGAAACAGAGTTTCCCTTTTCTGGTGTATCAGGTAGTAGAATGGCCCAGAGGTGGCACAGTTTTCAGGGGAAGGTCTGTACACACCAGGTTTGAGTCGCCACAGACAGAAACTGTACTACCTTTGCTTCAGGGGGGGAGATGCTTTAGCCCTTTGTATATAAATTTCACCATTTAGATGTCTACTTCAAACTCGGATAACTAATGCCATCATCTTAAATGCGACTGGTGGGGTGGGAGTGGGCACCCGGAGGACCTGTCCAGGGGTTACAGTGTTAAATGAGCTGTTTTCAGGTGAGCAGAAGGGTTTAACCAAGTGAACAGTCCTTTGGTGACTTGCATAACCATGTTTTCCACAATCAGCTGTTCAGCTGTACGGGTACACACACCCCCCTAAGGAAGCAAGTGCAGTTAACAAAAGCAATTAACTCATCTATGCAAAGAACACAGGAACTGTGCATTAACATACTTAAGTTTGATTAACATCTAGCAGAGTTTGGAGTGGGCTTTTGACTGCAGCTGGTAAGGATCCCTTGAATTTATATTCAGATTACTTGGCAGGAGTTTTGCATGGTTTCTCTACATAGCTTTTTTTTGTCTAGGCATTTTCACTTCTTATTAGGGGAAGCAAGTGAAAATGCTTTTGAGGAAGGTAAAAAAACAGATTCTTTGAGTGTGTGCCCCAGTTTCATTCAACCCAAAGATATGTTGGTTATAAAAACCCAAAGTTATGTAGATACTACTGTAAGATGGATGTGATCCAATATTTTTTATTTATTTTAATGGAACACAGTGTAGATGAGTAGTGTTTCTTTAGGTATGGATTGGAATGGGTTAGTGAGATGACAGTCAAAGTTCTTACATCGTTACTCGTGTTAAGTGGTGTCTTCCTTGATGAATGATGCCAGTGGAATCAGATTTCAGTATGTAGTACTTATGTTACTGACTCACTGCCAGGAATTTAATCTTGATTTTTAGTATTAACAGATTAGTTTGTCAGTAATTAGTATTGACTTCATATGCTTTAGTCAGCATAGCATAAACGTAGATATAACTGCAGTATTTTTCATCTGTGAGAAGAATCTGTGTCTTGATATTCCAAATGTTTTTTTTTTGACTTGTGAAAAGAGTATGTATCATCTAAAGCCATCTGTCAGAAAACTAGGAGAAATATTCTGAGGAGGGATTTGCTTTACTGGAATAGCTTTATTGATTGTGTCAGCATTCATATTAATTAACCCATTCAAACTGTCTGGTCTTTAATTGATGTTTTGCCTGTGTAAGGATTTGTGGTTCATGCCTTTGGTTGTATCCATTAGGTTTATATTAAAATGTGGACAGCCATGTCTTCAAGTTTTATCTGTGTTTTGTATCTGATTGTCAGAGAAATTAGCCCACAGTCAGCAGTGAGATGCTAATTCTGAGCTCTTTTGATGTGCAAGACAATGAAAAGATACAGCAGAAAACATAATTTTAACTTTGACATTGACTTGCTGTTTGACCTCAGGAAAGAAATTTAATCGTTTTTCTGTTGCTATAAAAGAACACCCTTCTCAGCCTACCAGATCATTTTTGTTGAACACACAGAGGTGCAAGTGTGCGCAAAATTCTTTTTTCAAAGAAATTTAAAGACTTCACATTAGCATGTCATTTTAGAATTAGGATCACTGGCATGAAGAGCTGCAGCTTGTTTGGCTCTAGTGTCCACCACTGTAGCCACAGGCAATGTACAACAGCACAAGAACAATAGCAAAAAATGATCTCGCCTTTTATAATCTGAACTCCAAGACAAAATGCAAGAGGAAATAAGGAAAGATGATGAAATAATGAAAACAGGTGTCAAGCTACAGTCATGTTATTTTTCATCAAAAGTCAACGGAAATTCATACATTTAATTAATAATAGCTCTTTTTTAGACGAGAGTCTTCAAATAGGAGACGGTGAGGAACTACTTCTCTGTAATACCAGTATATTGCCAATGGTGGCGGCAACCAAGGCCTTGTCAACATCTTAAGTAGTGGGAATGTTGGGCATGGGAAGAGACCATGAAAGGCAAGGGGCATCTCCCAGAAGTCATGACCTTAAGATGATGCAGAAGGTGAATTTGTCAGGCTGGACAAGAGGAGACCAGCAGGCGTTTGTGGTGTGGGTAGAATTGTCCAGGCACGAGTTGGGGTGGCCCTGACCCATCCCGGTGGTGTTTCTCCGGGGCAGTGCTTGTCTGGAAGGGTCTGCTCAAAGCAGCAGTGGAGGGTGCAGAGAAGGAGAAAGGCTGGCTTAGGCTGCTTAATAAAGAAAAATTATGCAGAGAAGGATAATGTGTGTTTAGGGCAACTGGCACATGTATGAGCAGTACCAGGGTGGAACACCAAACCAGGGCTCAGAAGGACTTAGGTTAATTTGATGGACTGCAAAGGAAAGAGGAATGAACTGGACAGAAGATGGTACGTGAGCTGGTAGTTTGTTGTCCATTCACAACCCCATTTCTTTTGGGAAGAAGCCATTGCTTCCCAAAGTTTTCTTCACATCACAAGCATTATGCCTTGAGTTCTTCACACACCGTGCCTGTTTCCTTCAGGGGTAGGTCCTGTAAGTCCTCTTCAGAGTGAGTAGTGCTGTATTTCATAAGTAACTCTAACAAGACAAAAATTTTCAGTACAGAATTATTCAAGAGAGAGCATGGGCAGGAGGATGTTGTTTTTAACATGGTTTGGTCTCAGCCCTGTGAGAATACTTTTCATTAATGAAAACAGAGACATCCGTGCAGGGTTTCAATGAGTTCAGCATGTTTAAAGCAACTTTTGAAGCTTCTCCTGTACGGAAATCTTGTCTATCTGTTTTTCAGAAATTTTTTTTGGTGGGGGAGGGGTTGGGTGTTCTTGGTGAATTTAAAGGATTTACAGAGCAAGTAGTAAAATAACATTGTCACCTGATAAGTTACTTGTCTTTGTCCTGTGGAAATGTTTTGATTTTATCTTGCAGACTTTTTCTGAAGTACAGGAGAAAAATATTCAAGGTGGAGATAACTTTGACTTGGGATTTTTTTTTCCCATCCCCACTGTTATTTGGACCACAATCCTCTGCTGTCAAAGGGCTTAGGAAAAGCGATTTAAAGTAATTTAAATAAATGATGGCTATGTTACGTTACTTGCCCCGCTCTTCATGTGGCCCATAGAGAAGCTTCATAATCGGTTGATTTGGATGAGAGCTTTTGAATTCTGACTTTTAAAGTTTCAGCGTTGCTGGGCTGATTAACTAAAGAGCAGCAAAAGAGTTTCGATCGCAGGGCTCTGCCAAAAGGAGCCCCCAAAGTGAGTGTTTTGTGTGAAAGCATGCCTTGCAGTTTGAGCCCAGAGTGACAATGATTGTAACACAATGCTGCTCATGTGACAGTGAGACAAAGGGGCCATTATGCACGGCTGACTGGCATCAGATCCTCCAAAAGCCAATAGTCAGACCAAGCCTGATCACCCTGAGAATGTGAACACGCTGGAAGCACTTGCATGTTAAAAAAGAAGAAAAAGATGTGTGTGTGTGTCTGTGTGTGTGCATGCCAAGGTCTGGTTAAGTTTTAAGAACAAAATGACATAACTGATTTGTTTATGTTTTTTTGGAAGCTGCTGTCAGAAATCAGCAAAAAACATGTAACGTAGCATTGAGAGCAGACATAGTGGGAATAAGATGGAGTATGCCAACAGGCCAAGTGGATCTTCCCCTTCCTTTGCTTCTTTGCTCAGTTGCTTCCTTCTGTGTGCTTTTGAGCATGTGTAGCTGAGTTTTAGTTTCCTCTAAACTGTTTACAAAATTTTGGACCGCACTGGTCTCTCGATACACATACATGTCTTGATCACTGGAACTTAAGCACAAATAATGGTCATGTGCGTTTGTGTTGGTGATTTATAAACCCTCTTCAAAGGGTTCAAGAGCACTTGATACATGAAGAAATGTCCCTGACAAGTTGTGAGCTGCGGCAGTCTTGGTCCCAAAGGCAGCAGGCTGGAAATCTACTGAGTAAATAGGAAACAGCAGCTGGAGTGGAGAGCTCTTCAATTAGAAAGGTATTTGTTTAAAAACAACTGGTTTGTCTTTGCAGCCTTGAGGGCTGGATTGACTTCTCCATCACATGGGAGGTGGCACCTGATGACGGCCAGAGTTACTGGTGATCACACCCTGCAAAGAGGTTTGGCCTTACTCCCTAACTACTGCTGTATGTCACTTTTCCTTTTTTACTGTTTTCCTATGATAAGAAAAATTTCGCAATCTGCACAGGCTGCCTGAATCCATCACTCTGTCACCACCGAAAATCGGAGGCTGCCTGTTTCATACCCTCTTTTTGCCTGTGGAAACCCCACTTAACTCTCTGGTCTCCTTCCCTGCGACTTCCTCCTGCTTAGACGGTGAAAGTATGAAAGCAGAATGATGATTTGGGTCCCTTTTTCCGGCGTGGCCTTGGCCGGTGCGGGAGCTGTGTGTGGGCTCCTCCGGATCTGGGGGAGCCCCCTCGGGATGGAGCAGCGGACAGGATATTTACCAGCGGCACCAGCGGCTGCCCCGTTTAACTCCGCTCGCTCCGTAATGGAGCTTTCCTGCCTTTTTAATCCACGCCACATGCGGGTGACCCGAGCAAACCCTGTGGGAAGACAGAAGCCCTGTTGTGTGTTTGTAGAGCAGTTGCTCGGAAGCTGATGTACAGCTGTGGCCGGGCTTGTTTGGAAGTGAAGAGTAACTTGATCTTTTAATCTTTTTTTTTCTTCTTCTTCTTCTTTTTTTTTTCTCCTCCCTCCCAAGACTGTATTGCAGATAACAACTGTTTCTGAAGGGTACCTGCCAGTGAGATTGAAATGCATATTTTAAATTGAGGGGTAGAGTTCATGAAGATTTTATCAGTCTGCGAAGAATGTTATTTCTGTTTGTTTGTTTGTTTCTTTAATAAATTAATTTTAGTTAGTTTCATTTCTTTTAAAATAAAAGGCGTAACTCTATAGAGGCTGAGTATCCAGTTTTTTTACTTGCATTGAGTAAACTAGGAGTGAGTCAAGTCAGATCACTGAACTTTCAGAATAACTGAGGTGAAGTTCATGATCCCAGACCCCTTGTTCATGCATTTTAGGATCTGTGAAGACACACACATCTGTGTCGTGCAAATATACCAAAGCTGCCTCCACCAAAGCCAGAACAACTGGCCTCTTAATAGATAATTAAATTTTCTTTTAGACAAAAGCGGAATTACTAGCACTGCGATGGACTCTGGTGAGAGTGCATATGGTGCTCTTTATGCTTTAGGGTTGGTTTGGAGTAAAGGCACTACACATTGCAGATTCTGCTGTGCAGGTATGTCACAGCCCTCCATCACTTTAAAAGAGAAGATGGTCCTGAAGAGAAAAATCATTATTTCCAGGGAACTTGTTTAGACTCTGAACCCACAAAAGACTGCGTTTTTAATTATGGAATAAGAAGATTGGGTGAGTAGTTGTTCAAAGAGTAAAACAAAAACACAGCAAGAGAGAAGCTTTCTTGTTTTAAGCATCCCCACTGCTTGTCAGTAGATTTTTTCCATCTCCATAACCCATTTCAGAGAGCTGTGAGACTTAATCTCATCTCTGGAACAATATTGTTCCTCTGCAACTTTAATGCACTTTTAGATATGCTCCATTCTTTCTTGCTGAACACTAGTTCATGCCAATTTGCATTATGTATGAATAATGACAGCCAGGATATGCATTCATGCTAAGTGAACGTCAAAGGATGCAGTGATTTGGGGTTCTGGTCTGCACCACTAATAGGCAGGAGTAGATATTTTTGTGCTTTTGGAGATTGCCGACCTTTCTGTGCGTATTTTGACAGTGGATCAACTTCAGAAAAGAGATTTTTGTTTGGCTTGTTTGCTGAAGTAGTGCTGGGATGCAGGGAGGAAATGCCCTTTCTCGTCTAGCAGTGAGACAGGTTGTGAAGAAAGCCTGAGGTTGCTGCTCCCTCTTGGTCTGCACAAGGGGGTTTTTGGAACTAAGTAGAAATCCATTGCAGTCACTCCAAAAATGTCTAGTGCCACTGAGTAACATTTCTGGAGCCTGCCTTCTAGATACACACTTTAAACTTTATCTTCTTCTCCTGTGAGAGTCTCTCAATAGACTTTTGAAAATTACCCTGCTTTCTGTTGCATGGCCTATCTCCAGGGGAATAGCAAAGCTTTAGTACACTGATGTTTTCTCTTAGGCATATGTGTGTTTTTCTTCATTGCTGTTTCCAGCAAGAACACCAGTGGGAAAGACAAAGAAGTGAAAAAGCAGATGACAAGAGGACATTATTGGCCTCTTCAGAGGTAACCCAAATCTATTAAAAAAAAAAAATCTCAGTCATGACATTGGGTGTGGTGATTCCTTTGTAAATGTTTAAGACCCCGAAGTCTGTATTTCATGATTTGCTATACCCATTTATTACCATAAGCATGTTGCTGATTTCATTGCCATTGTGGCAGAATATCAAACTGGAGGCATGGGTCCTGAGGGTGGATTGAAAATAGAGACTAGCAGACCTAACTTCTGTTTTCGGCTCTGCTGTTGACTTGTTTTGTGAAACAACGTGAAACATTTAGACAGGAGCTGAATACTTTCTGTGTACAGTGTGGTTATTAAGAGTAGCCTCAAGAACAAAAGGCCTTGTAGTGTTAGAAGAAGTGTGGTAGATCTTGTAGGGAGTTACGTCAATTAAAATACTATATGTGAGATTACTGCGTAACGTGTATCTAAAATAAATGTGCTTAAGTGAGTGCCATCTTTTGCTGTCTTCACTAGGTTGAGGGAATACAGGTATTTGCAAAAGAAAAGAGATCTCAAAGTAGAGACCCATGTGGAAACTTTCTGGACCCCTTTGTAGCATGGAGCAGCCTTGAACTCTTGAGAGCACAGCAAAAATCTTCAATCATCGACAAAGAGCATCTGCCCTGGCTTGTCTCACCCATCAGGGCAGACTCCTTCCAAAAAACAGTCACTTGCTCTCCTGGAGGGGGAAAATTAGAGCGTCCCAATCTGCCCTCCAGAGAGAAGAAAGATTTATACATGGATTAGTTCAGTGGGCAGCTGGCAGGTTGGGTCAGGCCGAGTGCCCATCGCTTGCCCAGCCCATGGTGGACAGCTTTGCTTCAGCTTCCAGCATAGAGGCATCCTTCTGCCTTTCAAGAGTGGATGCAATGGATATTGGTGCAGTTTTTGTTGCTCTTCCACACATAAGAGCAACATAATGTTGCTCTTCCACACCTTTCTTTGCACTCTCTGGAGCAGCAGAGAAAATTGGTAAGGAAGGTCAAATAATCCCTTGGTCCTTACTGGATGAAGTGGATAAAAAGTAGTTTTCAGCAATACTGCAGCTGGCCTGTCTATCTTCATGCTGACAATAGCGACATACATTTCTGTGCTCTTGCTAGAAAGCCTGTGTGAAATTGGAAAAAAATAAGTTAGTTGAGGGAGAAAGTGACATTTTGCTATGTCGAGATGGTAGATGCTAAGAGTTTGGGTTCTAGAGCCAAAAGAAGATCAGCTGGTCATAAAACCAGTTTTTGGCCAGCTCAGGATACCTGGGGTTTTTACCAGTTCTCATGATTTGTGGAGTTCAGAGATAAGCAGTTTCCATAAGTGCAGGTTTCATCCCAAGTTTCTGTGCAGATCAGAGGAGAGTGTCCATTCCATTTTTGCTCTTCCTAGGAGCTCCCTCGCCATGATCCAGTCCCTCTGCAAGTGCTGTGCTGTTTATCACTGTCCTATCAGCCCTTTGCTCATCTGCTGGCAAAATAAGGCAGCAGATGCACCACTGAATGTGAAATTTCATGTGGTGCGGTTTCCAAACTCTGGGTTACGTTTGTCTCTCTCATCCATTAACGAGAAATGACACATTCGCACATCCAGATAACCACTGCTCTTCCTTCTGAAAATAGGAACTGTTTTTAATTTATCTTTAGGAAAGTAAAAAAAAAAAAGAGGCACAATTTGCAATACTTACTTTAATTTTTAATGAATGACTGAACCAAGGCCAACGTTCCTGTAGTTTTAACTGAGAGGCAGCAGAAGCTGTAACAGAGATACTGCTAGTGCCAGTTGGGCTATAAGTCTACTTTACAAAGTTTGCCTGTTTTCTGGCACAGTCTCTGACACATACACTCCAGTCAATCAAAGTAAAGTGCCTAATAACAGATGTGGCAATTAAGCTGAAGAATTCTGTCTCTCTCGTTTAATTTTTATTACAGAGAATAACAGAGTACCTCATTAAACCCACCATCACAGAGATTTTTTTTTTTTTAATTTGGCATAGAAATGTCTGCAAAAATTAGATCTCTGAATAGACTGCCTTGTTACTAAAGGTGCTTTGTCAGACAATGATATAAACAGACCATTTCTGTATGACAAATATGTGCTTGTGTTACTGCTGTCCTTTTGCACACTGCAAAGAGGTACAGGCTTAAAGAAGTCAACATGTGTCCTGAAGGATAATATTTTGTGGGATTTAGGGCCTTGTGTTCAAGTTGATAAAAACGTGGTCTCGATTCTTCTGGGTTCAAATTACACTGCCCTCAGCTGAAATTAGCAGCAAGTGTTTAAAAAGGTTTCAAAAAATCTAAAACCCAAGTGAATTAACATATTAAAGTAAGAGAAATTTTCTTGATAAACAGTACTAATTGCAACCAAAAAAAGTTGTGTTCTGATTGTTGGAGCTTCTAAGGCATTTGCCATCATTAGTTTCTTTTACTGATGTATTGGACACTTTTTTTAAAAAGGCCTCTGATTCATCATTAAAGGAAATTAATTCAAGAATTTAATTATTTGAGGTGTCCTAAAATTTATGGTAAGAGAAAACTGATACTGATATAAATCAGAACAACAAGCTTTGATATGAAATGACTCTGTTAGTATAAAAGGCATGAAATACAAAGTTGTTTACTACTTGGTCATTCTTAGAAAGAATTTGATTTTTTACTGCCTGCCACAAGCATTGGTAGCAGTTTTATTTCTTGGAGGTTTTGTTTATTCACTAAAGCACAGCATCTTGTCCTACAGCTTCAGCTGATACTCTAGGAGTGTATTGAACCAGTTTGTGCCTGTGTACATTTACCTGCATGTTTATATATCCTCAGTGTGCAGGAAACTTGCAGACACCACTGGCACCTGGCAAGTTGAATTTCTCCCCAGGAATTTTTATTTTTTCTCTACTGGCAGATAGAGAGACTAAGTACTAGAATTCCACAACTGCAAACAGGGTTTAAAATTTGTTTTAATGTTTATAAAGGATGTAATGTGTTTAAGGCAGTTTACTGTGAAAACCACATTTTTGCATGTTGCTCACTTTATAGGCCTCTTGAGGTTATGTTGCAGTCCCTATGAAAGTTCTTCAAGGCAGAAGTTCTTCAAGACTTAAATAAAGATAGGATTTATCTCTTTAACTGTGGGTTGGTTAAAAAACGAGAATTGACCACTCACTTTTGGTTTTGAATTATGTTCTTTCATTTTCCCCTTTGAGTGCAGGAATACTACATCCATTTCAACCTCTGCAAATAACCAAAATAAAAGATAGAAGTGAGTGAATGAACTGTCAAAGGAAACACTTTCACGTTCCCCATTCTTCTGCTAAAATGTTTTGAATTTTCTTTGTAGGGTGGTGGTGGCGTGTGAGGCTTTGTGCAGTGAATCACAGATGCTTTGATTGTTGGAAGTGGAAAAACTGATCAGTAATGCATTGAAATGTTTCAGAAGCTGTTAAGGGGAAATGGCATCAGAATTAATTAAGTTTGGTTTTTTAAGCAAATCATTTGAAAAGTGACTTCTGTAAGCTGTGATGAAGATTTACAGTAGTGTAATGCTTGGTGTAAATAATGAAAACAGGAGCTAACTGGAAAGACAGCTTTATTTTCTGTTGGATGTTACATGCAAAATGGCATTTCACAAGGTGATTTATAAGGACAAAGGTACTGAAGCAGAGTTGCCAGCAAATTTTTTCACAAATTATAGCATCTTGTTAGCAACTAGAAGTTATAAAGAAATGCAGGAGTTCATGTGTCTGATTTTTGTAATGAAAGGGTCCAGTGAAAGGCTGTGACAAGTGCAGGGAGCTGCAGACTGAAGAATTTTGCCCAGTGATAACAGGGCCTGTGTCTAGGAAAGGGAAGAATCTAATGTATGATGAAAATGTATGTGGAAAAAGAGAACATGCACGTGGTGGGGGAGGGAAGGAAATAGAGGTTGTCTTTGAAGAGGGCTGAAAAGCAGAAGACTTTTAAAGGAAGGTGGACACATTTGAAATTGGTCCTAAGTCGCATAGGAAGCTAAAGTAATTATCTGAGTCGTTTGACTGTACTCTTTTATATCCTGGCAATAAACTGGAAGTGACACGGTGCCTGGAAGGCTGGTAACAGGAAAAGAGGGGTCACAGAAGCTTTGGCCAAGAGAGGGTAAAACCATGAATGATAATTTCCAGAGCGGTGGAACCAGGGCATTGGTGTATTTAGGCAACCACAGGATTGTCCCAGGCAATTTGTCAGCAACCACAAAGTTTTCACAGTTAACATCCACGAGTGCAATGTCCTTTTTTATGATTCCCATTAGAAAAAAAAAATGAACTATCAGAAATCTATATGCTACATGCTGAAGGACTATGACAAAAATTTGATACAGATATCTTCATTGCGTAACTCTATAAAAAAGCTTTCATACATGCTAATAATACCTAATTTCAGAAATCATTCTCCCTAAACACATACATTCAGCCATTTTTACTTAACCTTATAGTCTTCACCTGTACTATTAAAATAGACCTGGGATTAAAATAAATAGATGTTTCTGTAAGGAATTCATTATTTGAAAAAATATTTTAAAATATATTAATTTTAAAAAAAGAGAAAGGGGGAGGAGGGGGGGAAAGGTCTGTCTATGTGGATGTGATTTCTGTCTCAAGCCTGTATTATATAGACTCTATTAAATTACATGTTATTTGCCTTTTCTGCTGAGAACTAAATGTTAACCCCCGACATCCACCCTGGGAAAGATGCCTAGGGCTGAGAGGTGCCATCTGTGTATGGACCTGACGTAGTTTCTTATGTTTCACCTGAAATGTCTTCTGTCAAAGAAGCATATCAGGATTTATGTTCAAGGCACTATTTCATCTTCTCGAAGTGTGCTTTTCAGAAACTTTGGTTTGGATTCTGCACTTTAACTGTTTTTATTTGGTGACTTTTCATCTGGGTGGAAAAAAAAGGGGGCAGCATATTTAGCCAGAGGATTTTTGTTAACAGTTCATCCTGCTGGCTCCCCGTGGAAATAATCTTTAAACATGCAATACCATGTGCTATAGGTAACCTTAATGGTTCAACACCTATACTTGCTATCTGCCTGAAAAAAAAAGGGAAATATTTTCAAGTGAAAGGGCCCTAATTTAGCAGACAACGACAGCTACAGTGGAGTGACCCCATGTTTGTGATGTTTGGCAGCCTTCCTCTGAGGAATAATAATGAGCCCATCTGCAAAGTATCTGGCATGCTGGCATTCGTCTTTACCATGCCTCCTTGCCTTGTGCAGACTTGACTTCCATTGAACTGTCTTTTCCTGCCCTTTTAATGCTAATTTGAGGGAGAAGAGGACTGATAAGTGGATATATGGTCCCTGCCAGCTTACCAGCTACAGAAACTCTCACTGAATGGCAGTAAGTGAAGTCAGAGGGCCAAAGAGAATCTTGCTTTTCATGAGGACAGTTCCTAGAGGAAACTCTCATGTGATCAGGTCTTGTAAAAGATACTGCTGCGTGTTCTGCAGGGAAGGACAGAGTCCTTGAGGACCTTGTTGCAATATTCCCGTGCTTTTGGGTCTGTGCTGCAGCATGATCCATGCTATCCAGCCACCCATTCCATCTGGAACTGTGTGGCATTACTAGTGCAAATCCACATATTTGCTGGGTGGTAAAGTTTTCTGTTTCCTCCCATGTTTGCACTTACCTTATTTCATTCTGTGCTTGTAATTACAATCCAAGAGGTTTTTTGACACTTAACTAAACAATGTGCAGTGTGACAGCTCCCAACCTCTCCAGGTTTCCAGTAGAAAATTTTTGTGCTTAAGTAGAAAAAAAATCCAAAAATACAGTTTAACTCCAAAATTTACTCCAGTTTACAGGTTTAATACTGTTTGAAGGGTGCCGTCATTTAATATTAGATCATGTATTACTGCATTTATATTTAGTAGGAATGTCAGAGAGATGCATTCTGTGAAACGATAGCATTACTTAAAGGACTGTGATGCTGTAGCTTTCAAAACTGTGATGGTAATTCCATCACTTAGGGCCAAATAAAGCCTGGTCTCCTCCAGACTTGTACATTCTCACTGGATTCTCTGGAATGCCACAATTCAAGACTTCTTCCCCGCTCTTGCTTCCAGTTTTAAGTGACCAATAAATTTACAAGTTATTGGGCATGAGGCCAGAACACACAGACAAACACTGTGATTACATAAATCTCATTTTCTTAGAAGCCTCTGATAATTACAGAGAGACTGAAAAATAAAAATGATCTAATCTATTAACTGAAGGAAAATGGTAATTGATTACTGATTTATTTTTCTTAGTAACATAACTTGAAAAAAGTAGTAGCATATCTGTCTCCATCAAAGAGACTTGTTCCAGCACAGTCAACCTCTGATTTGGTTATTCTTCAGACACCAGTCTAAATGAGTTGTTTTTCCCCCATCACGTGCTTAGCCCATCTTCAACACCTTTGGACTCTCCAAATGTGTCAGTCTGTTTCACAGTGAGGTTTGAAAGTAAAGCAGCACAAGTGAAGAGGGTCAGATCTGATTAAGCTGCATCAAGAAGGGCCCTTATCATCTCCAGCCATGGAGGGTGTGAAAGGGTCCTTCAGTTTAGGGCACTGTTGGGTTATCCTTTAGCAAACTCTTATGCTGGCTGTCCAGATCCCACACATTTTCTGTCAGGCAGAGTCTCAGCCTTGCCAGCTTGGTCTGTCCTGAGCTCCCCTTGACAGAGACAATCCGCACTGCCTTTGGAGTGACATATTTTGAGGATTTAAGAAAAGACCAGTCTGTTTCCATTTGCTGTGACTGCACATCTTCAGCCAGCCAAGGGTCTGTGTGATAATGCTCCTAATTCAGGTTATTTTGTGTTTGCTTTATGAGTGAGATTTCATGTGACAAAGTGTCAAACTGATTTACTGATTTCCAAAGGGAAAACGCCTTCTGCTCTTCATCCATTAATTCTCTAATGTAATCAATAAAAGCAATCAGTTGCGGTTTTTTTTTTTTCACAGAAGCTAACACAGGATTAATCATCATTGACAAGATTAGGTCAGATTCAAATTTTGCTCTGCCTGACATCAGTCGTGAGAGAAATGTTTTTATAAGCAAACTGTGTCCCTGGTAGAGGAGCTGAGCCTCAGGAGCGAAGAGTGTTACAAAAAAGACTGTAGGAAGTGAAAGACCAAACAATTCTTCACCAAAAAAATGTTTAGAAAAACTCTTTCATCTCACGTGGAGCTGTAATTTCCAGTTGTAGGCAGCAGTCACCAAGTCTGTGTGGGGTGCTCTGGAGAGAGTGAAGGTGAAGACACCTGCAAGGGGCTCTGCACAGATGACTGTGGGGTTTACAATTCAGTCTGAAATTTGGAGAAAACCACGATAGACAGAGAGAAGATTTTTTTGTGGTAGCACTTGCTGTACATGCAGGTTGATGCCATGTCAGTGCAATTAATAGCCCATGGGTTTGCAGCTCAGAAAACATTTTGATGTCCCCATGCCCTGTCACTGCAGAAAGGCAGGACTGAGTGCTGTAAAACCTTTGAGATGCCACGACAGAGTACGAAAGGCTCTCACTACTCTGAAGGATGTATTCTAACTAAATGGCCCATTCCTGCTGCATTTTTCATGTTTCAATGGTAAAAATGCTTTTGCAACAGTAATGGGAAAGCTGCATCAGCATTTCCCTTGGTCTTGGGTCCATTATGTCATGTTAGCAACTGTGTCATACTATTCTCTGTTGCTCATGCAGTTCTAATCCTGGTTAATTCTCTGGCAGCACTTGATTTTGCTGACCAAAAAATATTTGTTTGCAGCCTTGAGCAACCTTCACTTCTTTTACGATGTCCATCATACCTTCCCCTGCCCCCCCCAGTTCCTTGCACCTGTATTTATTTACCTTTTGTTACAACAGATCTGAGGGAGAGCTGCCATGCCTTCAGTTTTGCCTGTGGCTCTGCTCTGAGTGGGTGGAGAGATTAATTTGTAAACGTGTCTTAATTTTCACCTCATAAAGAAGAAGCATTTTTTTGCCTTTTTTTTAGTTATCTGTTCTTTCTCTGGTTTTGATCCTGAACTCTACTTGGGAAAAAAAAAAAACCAACAAACCCAAATCAAACCAAAACTGTCAACACAGTTGGTAGTGGCAGAGAAAGTGCCTACAGATCTCAGGTGGTGGCTACTAATGGTTAACTGTCTGCGTTTATATAGTGCACATACAGGATTTTTCTGGTGAGACAAATGCAGTTCATGTAGCTGCTCACGTTTAAATGTGGTTTTGGGGAGTACCTGTAATATATGGGAGTGTATTTTGTACACCTGTTACACCATTTTAAAATGAGCTTGTTTGTAATTATAATAAGCCTTGGGGTGATCAGGTTAATTTTTTAGTATGACTGTTATTGATTATCTGATTTTGATAGAATAAATATATAATGAGTTAAATTTCCTTAATTAGTCTACAGAGACTTAGGGAAGTACTGTACAGTTGTTTCATGCAGCTGCACTGCTTTCCTGTTAACATTTTTAAATCATGGGCCTGGATTAAAGTCGAGGGAAATAGAGAAGTCTGAGCTGAACAGCCACTGGACCTGCCTAAAAGTTCCTGCCCAAAACAGGAGTAAAGATATGGCTTTGTCAACAAAAGATTTTGCCTCAAATGCTGTAGAAAAAAGCTAACAGGCAATAAGATTTTAGTGTTCTGTTGTGGAAGGAAGTCCTGGTCATGAAGCACCAAGGATTAGCTTAAATTTTTTTTCTTCTGTCTTATATAGTCACTAATCACTAATTTGCACAGGGAAGGCATTCCCCAAAATGAGCGTTTTCAGTACTTAAACTACAGGTTCCATGTACGTGTAGATATTGAAAATACTCTCGTGTTATTGGGTGAGATAATTTGAGTAATATGAAAAGTGAATCTCTGAACAGTTTTTCTTAGTGCAAACCGTAGGCAGCAAGAGTTAAATGAGCCATCTACATCTTTTATTGCTAATATCAACACTTTAGCAATGCTAATCAGCTGTACTGATTTTCTGTTTTGATTTTCCTTAATAATTAAGCAAAAGATCTGGAATGCAATCAAGTTTTACTCTAGGGGGTTCATGCAATTTTTTTTTTCTTTTTAATTTTAAATTTTGTTAAATGTATCCTGCTAAGGGAAGGTTGCTGAAGTTGAGAATAAAAGAAAAAAAAAAAAGAAATACCGTTTACACTCTGCTTAATCAGAGTGACTATTTTCAATGAAATCACCACTTCACTGGAATTATTAGCTGAAAATACAGCTGCTCTTTAAATAAGTGCACACTGACTACTTTGGTGCATGCAGAGAAATAGTTGCAGATCATGAAATATCTTTCAGCAGCCTGATTTTTCAAGAACAATTTAGCAAAATGAGATCATCTCTGTATGCTTAGATATCTTAAATATAATAGTTTCTTGTTGTGAGCTTCTTTATATTGACTTCTGAAGTAAGGGTTGAGTAAGACTATTTTGTCTCTTTTTTTTTTTTTCCCCATGGCCCTGTGGTCTTTTTTCTCATAAAATAAAGTGGTTGATGTAGTTTGCTTTATTCTGTTCCATATTTAAAGTAAGACATTTCTATTTCTGGATTAATTTACTTTGTTAAAAATATTTGTATTAAATCAAACATATTTATTAACAATTATTTTCTCATTATACTACAGATTAGACTCAAGGATCTAATTTTTTTTGTTATCTTCATAGCCACATAATGTTAGAATTTGTGTGTAAGTGAGGAAATAAGGTCAAATGTTCACCAAAACAGAAATGTAGCTTAAGTCATTATAAATCAATTACATGTTAATAGCATTCATTCTGGCATTTGTGGATTAATGACCAGTTAGATTAAGAGTGTTTCAGCATGCAAATTAAAATAATCTTTTTAGACTTCCGTGTTACTACAACAGCTTTTTTTTAATGAATGTTTGTTCTGTTTGGAAACTGTGCAGCCGGCAGAGGAGGGGGAACTAAATTTGGGGGATTCAAGTTTAAAGAGCAGTGACAGTGCAGGGTGACGTGTGAGGCTGTGTTGGGCATGAGGAGCACGTGGAGGGGCAAGTGACGTGCAGGGCTCCTGGTGCTGTGTCACAGCTGAGCCTCTCCACTCTTGTGCTCTTGAGCAAGTGCCAGCCTTGATTCCAAACCTCGGCTCTGCCGTCCAGAGTGGGCAGAGCCTGGCTGAGCACGCCCAGCCTGGGTGGCTGCAGCTGGGGAGGGCAGTGGGACCTCTGAGATGCAGTTTGTCCACCAGCTGACCTTGTGTGCAACTGCTCCGTTCGGGTTCTTCTTCCAAAATTGCTGCTGCTGGGCAAGCAGCGTGTGTTCCTTGAAGTACCTCTTGCTTTAGACTGATTGTAGATGGGTCAACATTGTTAGCTACTTTATATTCTGTACAATATTATTAATGTATTACATTTTTTTTTTCTTACAGTCATCTCTTTGGAAAGATGGTTCTTCATTTCAACTCCCTTTTTGGTTTCCCTGTCATACTCCTGTACCACTGGATGGGTTCAACTTTGTCTTTGAATCTAGAAGATCCCAATGTGTGTAGCCACTGGGAAAGGTAATACTTTCCTTTTGGAAAAATAAGTGACGTAAATTCTGGTGTAATAATTTTGCTTTGCTTTACTTGGCACACTTCAAATTATTGAAAGCTTATAGCCGAGTTAAAAAATGGGGGGAAAAAATTTCACTTCACTGCATGGGCAGGTAAGTTCATGGATAAGTAAAAGGCTATTTAACAGTGGGCTGAAATGCAGTCATCTTTGCAGTAGGGGTTAAGATGCAAAAAACCACTACAGTGGTACCAGCAATGTTACACAACCATCTGGGTACAAGAAGTGAGTAAAAATAGCTCTTTCCAGTTTAGGTGAAAAGAAGTTTTACATATGCAAAATATAATTAACCATATTGGAATTTGGCCAAATTTGATTATGCTGATTCTCTCCTATTCAGCACTCACAGGATCTGAATTAAGATTTGTTGTTTAATTATTTTGATGAGGTTCAAAAATTTATAACATGCAAAATGCAATTCATCATCAATGCAGTTGGTCTGTTTGCTCATCCAGTTTCGTGTGAATTGCAAAATGCCACAATGGGTAGGAGAGGTTGAGCCTCAAGCATCTGCTGAACTTCTTTCCTTGTGTAAAGGTTATGACAGTGAAAACAAGATTCCCTGGTCTCATTGTAACTGTTGTGCCTATAATTGATCAGCTGGTCCATGAGAAAGTATTAATTTTCACAGTTCACATGAGGATATCAGTATTTCCTGCACTTAATGTAAACTCTGTGTTTTATGCTTAATCATGGGGAGTGCTGCTAAGCCACTGTACATTTACTTATGGTTGTTATGGCTGAATCTTCACAAAGAAAATTGAAACTTGTATTTACTTTTTTATTAAGTCTCTCTATTAAAAAAAAAAAACACAAACCAACACTTAAAGACTTTCCTTGGGAATTTACTGAGCTTCATGTGAAGCATTTGGCACCTCTGCCTCAGCTGTTGTGTACAGTTCATACAACAATGTGTATATGATGTAGTCATCATATTAAATACCTGTTTATAGTAGTCAGGCATTTGTCTACAATGTTACTGAACACTGTCCCATATTGTGTGGGCTTTGTTTACAGTTTTTGTAGGTAAAAGTGGTTTTGGGGGAAGCTACAACATAGTGGAAGCAAAATGGGAAAGAAACCCCAAATACAACTATTTACACAGCATAATGTGTTTTAGAACAAGCTAATCGAAGTCTGCAGAAGGAAAACTATACCGAAAAATGCATCTAGCAAGCATGGCCATTTTGTTGCATGAACTTTTTTTCCTTCTTCTGCTGTGTCTCGGAAATGGAACAGAACTCCAAATAAACTTAATGAAACATTCACACTGCTGCCCAAAGCAGGTGATGAAGGAACAAAAGTATGAAAGGGTAAAGCCCCAGATAGAAGCTCTTGACTGCCACTGTCACTGGCAGTGTTGTATGCTTTAAATAAGAAATAAACCTCAGTCAGTACTAAAATGGTCTCTACAAATGAACTGCGAGAAGGGGCAGAGCGTGCCCTGCCTCAGGCTGAGAGCTCAGAGCCTCAAGCAAGTGCCAGCATCCCACTGATATTTTGTTAGGCTGCGACAGCTGGGTGGATTAGGGCTGCTTGCCTTCATGCAGGAAAACAGGGAGTCGGGTGTGTGCATTTAGAGGTGAGTGGCTCTGGATGTGCTTCCCCTCGACGTAGGTGGTGGCAGCAGGATGAGGAGGCTGGCACTGTCACCCTGCAGTGGGTGCTCCGGGGTCAGAGAGGGTGAGAGTGGAATTGAGGGTTTTGGCTGGTCCTGGGAATCAGTCCTGCTGCGGGAGCTTGCCACACACTCCTGTATTTCCAAACTCCTTGTGCAATCCAGGACTGGCTCCCAGCACAAACAGCCTGTCCAAGAGTTTTCTAGGATGATTCAATATTTTCCCCTTTCACGACAGGGGCTCTGCTACTCTTGCCTTATTGACAGCTTTGGAGGCTCTCAGTGTAGATTTCTAGGACACTGTATAACTGTGTAATTTGACAAAAAATAATGGTAGCAGAATAAATGATAGCAGAATAAATGGTAGCAAATAAAGGTTTCTGGGGGTGTGGTGTGGTGTGGGTGGTTCTCTGTTAAAAATCATCCAGTAGGCAAAATAAAGTATGGTCTTCAGTATTTGTTAATTTCTGATTTCTGCTGCAAAAGATTGTTTGGTGGTATGCCCGTAATGTCGTTTTTCAGTAGTTACTACTCAGGTGTATTTCTGTGCTCTTAGTATCTAAATGCACTGGATGTCTTCCTATAGGCACAGATGCAGCTTTTACAAGTAATTTCTCAGAAAGTCCTATTTTTCTATTTTGAGTGATAACAGAAGAAACCTCATTTTCTGGCTCCTTAACTAGTTGCCCAGTTATCCAATTGCATTAATAAAAGTTTCCCCAGGAGAACACATATTACACAATACTTCCATTAGGTGCTTATTTGAGATACAGGTGTTCCGGCTTTAAAAAAAAAATTTAAGCTTACATTATTTTTCTTTAAATGTCTAGTAGTGGAATTTTATCAAATCTGTTACACAGTAGAAACATGATGACTCTGCATGCTTATTTTTCTTCACAAGCTTTCTGTCTCATTTCGTTACACGAGTATTTTGTTATATTTATTCCATTCTGTAACAGGATTCTGTAAAAGACCTAATTAAATGAGACTGTACTTAAAAGGCTTACTTGATGATCTCCCTTTTTTTTCTCTTTCTCTCCCCAGTTACTCAGTTACAGTGCAAGAGTCATATCCACATCCTTTTGATCAGATTTACTACACCAGTTGTACTGACATCCTAAACTGGTTCAAGTGCACGCGACACAGGTGATGTACAAATCCTAATATTGTCAATCCGCTGATACTGTTAAGATTCTTGATTCAAAATCAAGGATGGTATGTAGGATTTTTTAGCTGCAGTGTCCAGCCTGTCTAACTGCAGTGATCTGTGTCAACTGGAAAATGCCTGTCCAAGCAATGTCACATACATTTCATTAGCAGGTTGGGGTGTATTATCCCATGGAGTGCTAACAGAAAACAAACAGCGTGGGAAAAACTAAATTCTCCAGACCCTGCAAGGTGTATTTGTTCAGAAATGTCATGGGGACCCCTTGCTGCTTGCAGTTGTGTTCTGAGGGAAGTGTATGCTTCTTGGAAGGAAAGTGAAATGATTTGTTAAAGGAAACTTCCTGTGCAACCAGAAAGCAAGCAAGGGGTGAATGATTAAAAAGTGGTGACATCTGTAAAGAGCATTTTCTTCAGAGGAATATGCCCATAATTATGAACCATCACAAGTGAAAAAGTCCCCATTCTTTTCCTGTTTTCTGACCACCCGTGAACCTAAGGCATGTCCAGGAACCCCTTGGACTCTTGAACTCAGCAACAGATAAATCAAGACCACTTTGAGCGTTTTCTCCCCTTTTCTTATGACACCTGAATGTCCTTTAAAATGTGTAAGAATATACCCGGTCTTGTTTCTGAACCAAGGTATGTGACAAACATCCATTCCATTCTTTAGGATCAGTTACCGTACTGCCTACAGACATGGTGAGAAAACGATGTACAGGCGCAAATCCCAGTGCTGCCCTGGATTCTATGAAAGCAGGGAAATGTGTGTCCGTAAGTTCAGTTGTTTTTTGTTTTGTTTTGTTTTTTTTCTTTGAAATTCCATGCGTCCATCACCGTGCTGGTGTGACGCCCCTCTGATGGGTGACTTGTGGAGGCTGAGTTACAGGAACGCAGTTGCTCATCAGTGATGCACGTGCAGCTCTCACTGAAGCCAGTTGGGGTTGTGCAAATGCAAATGACAGGATGATTGGATTTCAGATGTCTTAAGTGGCCAGCCTTGATGTGGTTCTAACTAATGATCGTGTGGCAAACGCACAGTGCAAGCATCAGTGCATTTTCCAACACAGTAAATAAACACAAGGTTTAAAACCAGGTGGGAAATGAAAGTTTCTTCTCCTTGGAACAGATCCCAGTAGATCTTCCTGCTGAACCTCTCTTGGAGGTGCAGAGGTCTGTAACAACTGTTTGGAGGTCTCAGCACTGCCTTTTTTGGGTGGCACACAGCCCTGTCTCCTCATGTAACCCAAAATTGGGAAAACTTGTGTCCAGAGTCTGGCAGCAACCTTGGCTCAGTTCTTTCTTGTGTGGCCTTGTACAGACCTGGGGAGGTCTTAAAATGGTATTTGTTAAGAGCATGTTTTACATCCTGGAATTTGAAAATACAGCTTTGATTCAAAACATTTTCTGCACGTGCAAAAGCAAGGTCAGAATATTTTTTTTTAAATTTATATATCTGATTTCAGATTGGCAATGATTTTAGCCTTTTTGTTTGTAATATGTATGTATTGGACTTACAAGAACCGGTTTCTGACTACATTTGGTTATTAAATGGCATGTATGAATAATGATATTTAATTTTTTTATTAGGTAGAATACTTTTTGAAGGGTGTTACAGTTTGATTCATCATGTGATGAGAAGTGTGATGATGATTCTCCTACATGACTACAGCTTTTACATAGCTATAGCATATGTAGTAAATTCATTGTTTTAACACAATGATAGTCAGAACCTGAAAAATTCAAATCCCATTGGACATACTAATTTTTCCTATTATTACATAGAAATATGCCAGATGCTTATACTCAGGGCATATCTGCTCTGACTTCTGAAGCAATTGTGGAATGCCTCAGACTTTAAATTATGTGAAAATGTAGATCTTTCAGTGTAGCTGAGTTTGCATTTATTTGACCTTGGAAGGCAAAGAGAGACTTTCAGTCTTCATGATCTCCAGCTGGAGCATTTCCATTACTGCAGTTTTATTTTCCATGCAGTGTGGATTATTTTGTTTACTTAGTAGAAGGACATAATATGCCTCTAAAAGGCTAAAATCTTTGTGGTGCTATTGATATTTTGTTGTTTGTTTGTTGCTTTAGTTGACTTCTCAATTTGTTCCTTTATTTGACTTCTCAATTTAGAAAGGTGAATTAGAAAAGTCTACTGATAGATGATTTTGGTATGGCTCTACATTGCATGAATTGAAATTCCTTTGCTTCTTCTCAAAAATAATAGGAATCTGTGTTTTATTAGTTGTTTCATTTCAGTTGTCTTCAGGTGGGTTGACAAGAAATTGCTTTTCTAATCCAACATTATATGGGGTCAGTACTTGGACTATTTTATAAGAGTGTAGATATCTGTTAGTAATTACTAATTAACTTTCACTAACAAAGAGTGCTTTGTGCTGTTCTCATGAAACTCCTGTTTACAGAGGATATAAATAATGGACAAATTCCTGACCTCTGTCTTCACTATTGCCAGCACCTCTGTAGACCAGCAGGTTAACTGGACCTCAGGTTGATACTTTTGCTCTTAAAAATTTCGGTGCAAGTACCAATGTTTAGACCTGATGGACTTTCTGAGATTATCTGAATGCAGCTGATATGCAGATACAAAGGCAGAATAATAATTCTGTGAAGTTCTGTAAAGGAGCTTACACCTAACCTTAGCAACTCCACCCCAGGCTGAGTGATTGACTAAATTTCTTATTTATTCCAAAGAATTTCCTGCCACTTCTCTGCCAATATCCGTGGCAATCCCTAGGAGATTTGGCACATGGATGTGAGGCCTAGCCTCAGACTAGAAACTTTTTCAAAAAGTGCAATTTTTTTTTTTTTTAGCATGTTTCTTGAAAGAAAGATTTCAAAGGTTTTAAGACATTGTCTAACGGCTTTCTTGTAGATGGACACACAAGCAAAGGTAGATCGTTCCTGGCAGCTTGAACATTAACCTCACTTAGTTTCTAACATTGTAGTACATTTCTAAGAACCTTAATGGAGAGCCATGCCTGTTGAATTTCCTCAAAACATAAAATAGAAAATGAACCATCTATCTTAAGGTATAATTGGATATCTCTCACGTTAATAGCAAATAACCATCGAGCACAGGAAAAAAGGATCAACCAAAGAGTATGTTCTAGCATGCAGTATAGAAGTGAAGAATTGATTTGAACAAACAATATTTATAATGTAGTTTAATAGATATTTGATTTTTTTCCCACCATAAATGCTTGTTTTAATTCATTTGGAGGAAGATGGAGTTAAACCTTGCAGTCATTTACTTAATGTGTATAATTACAGCCAAAATGTTTCAATTTTATGTTAACTGGTTTATGGCTGGCTTTTCAAAGTGAAAAAGCAACAGATCCCAAAATGCATGCATAAACTTTCATTAAAGATAAAAATACATTTTTCAAGTTTTCTTTTAACATCAGATAATGAAGGCAAGAGTGTAGAAAAGATCCTGAAGAAACAATAAGGCACAAAATAAAAGAGCAAATAAGATATACAAGCAAATGTGCAAGAGTAAACCCAGAGTGCTTTTCATACAGTAATTGAGCTTTCCCTTGCAAAAAAAAGAAGACATGGCAATTGCTGTCAGGGAGTTTTTGGTGCTTCTTCACACTGGTCAGTATAAAAAAAAAAACCTTCATGTTAAGGTTTTCACCTGCTCTTGCATATAAGTATCTTTTTTAATACCGTGTCCAACAATTCCATACAAAACCAAGACAAAGTAGTTTGTATGTTCCTGGTGTCATTCATGTCTTCTCAGCTTCTTCTAGGTGCTTTTCATGTTGTCCTCACCTCTTTGTAGCTCCGTGTAGTAAATCTTGCTTCTCTCATCCCCGTGTCCACTGCAATACTTTTTTTACACGTGCTGTCTCTTACAGATGCAGAATTCAGTTGCCAAGAATCAGTTAGCCCAAAAGGTGTCTGGAGAATAATTTCTTTTGGTTAGAGAATAGATTTTTATGTATATCCACAGTGTGGATCTGCGTGCTCAGCGTGGCAGGAGGGGCAGTGCAAGGAGATGGGTGTGGTTTCTTGCAGCTTCTCTATTTCTGTGTTCTGTTCCAGCTGCCTCACAGAGGAGGTGGTGGAGCGTTGCCTTATTGTATTTAAGGCTCAGTGCTCAGAAATTTGGGCTGAGCATGTTTGCATTCCCTGGGTTATTCATACAAGTGCTCACACTGCATGTTTACAGTGACCTCCTGTTGCCTCACGGTTTGCTGGCAAGGTTTTTCACACATTTGGTTTGTGGAGAGCCTCAGTGCCCAAGGCAGCACGAACTAGGGAAGAATCTTCAAAGATACAAGTGATTCACATCAAGTTACAGGACTAATGGAAAATTGTGATGTATTATTTAAACTCAGTCTTTCCATCATACGTAAACAGACAACAACGCTTTGTGTTGTTTGTTGTTGCTTCATCAAATGTTCAAAAATTATTATTGTCCCTGTTGATTTCTAATGGAGATCATTTTAATGCACGTCTAAAAAGTAGCTTGTTAGAAATAAAAGCTGATAATGAAAACTAAAGGCTGTAAAAATAAGCAGTTAATGGCTGAGATCCCATATAATCAAAATTTTATTTTATATATGATTGGTCTTTGTGTGGTTTTCCTTTTTCTTGGACACACTAAATGTGAAAATGAGCAGTGTGCTTCATCATCTTTAATTAGAGAAAAACCCAGAACATTTGCAAGTATTTTACGTAAATACCTAATTACTCTAGAACTTTCTCAATCCATTCAGAACCACAGTGATTCACATGTAGCCCCATTAAACTTATTAATATCCACTGTGTGTTTTTCCCCTTGTTAACTTTGTATTCATTGGTATAGCAGTCAGATTTCTGCTTTAGTTTCTCTGGAAATGTTAGTATGAAGAAAAATCTCATCCTGTGCACATTTTCTAAGTTTTATTGGTGTTCGGAGTAGAAGGAAATGACTACAGTGCATGTATTTTGAAAAGTTAGGGATATTTCATGATTAATATGATGCCAGCAAATTGTTGCTGGTCAGAGGTTCTTCCTCTTGGGTGTATTATATTCTGTCACTGATAATGCTGGATATCAAAGCCATTTCAACTTCTTCTTAGATGTTTCAAACAAAAGATCTGTTTCCAAGTAAGACTTAACTTAGAAATGTGCTTGTAAATCATAAAAAAGTAAAAAAAGAAAAGAGAATAAATTTCAGGCAGCCCTGTTTAGCACTTAGAATAAAGGTTGCAGTGATTCATAAGGTTTATATCTCATGCTCTACTTTAATCACTGTCACTGTTTCTTTATCCTTCAATTGACCTGTGCAATAATTTGGAAAAATTGATATTAAAATATTGGGTATTGCAAATCGTATTTTATCCATGCTGTTTTAAAAGAGCATTTTTTTGGATGCCTGCTGAAGTTCCCCTGTTTTTCTTGGCATGAGGTTTTGCTTCAGAGAGTCACAGGATGGTTGAGGTTGGAAGGGACCTGTGGAAGTCATCCCATCCCAGTTCCAGGCAGGGCCAACCAGAGCCTCTTGTCCAGGACCACAGTCAGATGGCATTCAAACCTGGATCATGCTTTGACTCTTTTTTCATTAAATTTGTACAATTTCCTCAGAAGTATTTGAGTAATATGAACACAGTTTTAGCTGGAGTCTTCAAATTTAGGAGAAATAGAAGAGACTGAAGTGAAATATATTTTTAAGAGATGCCACTAAACGTTACTACACTGGTATTTATTTTGCTTTTAAAAGGTACCTGAGACACAAAAGAACTGAATTAGGACTATTTTAGAATATTTTAAAGAATATTTTTCCTAGTGGTAGGAGTTCTCTAATTGTTTTTTTTTGATTCCCTTCTCTGACAGCTCACTGTGCTGATAAATGTGTCCATGGCCGTTGTATTGCTCCCAACACCTGTCAGTGTGAGCCTGGCTGGGGAGGACCCAACTGCTCCAGTGGTGAGTTTTCACCTGCTTCTGCCTGTCTTATACTCCTTCCATGGTGTTGTCCTCTCTTTTGGACAGATAATCATCAGTTCTGAGCTTGGGCTTCTGCTCTCTGGTCAGGGCTTTTTTCTGAGTTATCAAGTTACTCTGTGTAACCCGATTTTTCTTCATTTACTTGCAAACAGTGTTCCCACATAGCAGCACTAATGAGTTGGTTTTTTATTTTGTGCTCAGAAACATGCAGATAGCACAATATCTGGACTAAAGACGTAATTTCATTTTACATGTAAGAAAATCCCACAGCTTTTATTTTACTAAAGTGCAAAGTTTGGTGGTGCCAGGTCACATTTAAAAGCTATGAGCAAAGCCTTCCTAACGACTCTGTCCTCCTTTTTCACTCTGCCACTGACTCGACCATGTTTCCCTTCACTCTTCACTCTCTGAACTCTCAGTGTCTTTCCATTGTGCTCTGGTCAATTTTCTCCCACTTTCTTCTTTTTTCCCTTTGCCATAAGGTGTGCAGGAGATGAAGGGAGCAGAATTGTGCACAAATCATTATCTTTTCTTCCCTTTTGGCTGAAATACAGTTTCTCAGAGTAATTTTTCAATTCATTATAATTCATTATTTATTCCATCCTGGTGGCCCCCTTTGTAAGGCCTTTAAAAATGTATTTTTGAGGTTAACATAAAACCACGTATTTTGTTACAATCAAGTTCAAGGTGGGTCTTTGCCAGTGACTGTCCAGTTGAAAGGAATGTATTTTAGCCAACAATAAAAACAACTGTATGTATAATTTAAATTTCATAGACCTTATATATTTCTAACAAACAAACCAGAGCTGGATGTCTTGCAAAGATACTACACTGCTAGTTTACTTATTACATTATTTGTGTAAAGTTAACAACTCTCATTTATTTTTCCTTAAAAAAACAGGGAAATGTACTTCTTTTTTTAATTTTCAAACATAGTGCTATCATAACTCAGTTCATCTGGAACTGATCTGTTCTTCCAGCAGCGTATTTGGTGGCATGAGGAAGAATTTAACTATTTTGAATTTACTTGCTGCATTTGTTGTGTAGTTTTTGTGTATGCTTACATGTGATTCATGTATAGCTCTAAAGAAACACCCAAGTTCTGCATAAGGCATAAAACTGAAAGAGCCATTGTTCTTTCACAACAGAGTGTTGCTGTAAGACTGATCTTAATCTAATGTAATGAGTTGTCAAAATAAACTGTCAAAACATGCTATCTTTTGTTCTGAAAACCTTCGGTATTGAGCTCTTCGGTAACTAATCAAACATGCAGGAGAAATGTGAATCATTGGACAGCACAGATTGCAAAAATACTGTTATTTATTGGGATTTTCGAGTCTGAAAGTGTGCTTTAGATGAGACAGGAACCTCTAAATCTGCCTTTGGAAATAACCCTTCCTCTCACAGGGTTTCTGGTGTCCATTTCTCTTACCTGTCTGGTATAATTCACTCTGAGTACATGTGCAGCTTTTTTTCCTCTGCTTCTCCCTCAGCTGGTTGCCTTTGATTGCTGGTCACAGCAGCCTCAATAACAAAAACTCTTTCTGGTGTGGCTGCAACTGGGGGCCAAAGCTGAGAGAGCCTTTTGTGTACCTCTGGTTTGTGTACCTTTGAGCAGTGATCTCTGGAGAGGCTGGCGATCCTCTAAAGGCTCCTGTGTGACTTTAGGGCTGCCTGAAACTGCCAAAATTTGTTAGGTTGCGGCCCTAGGAGAAAGGGACTAGGCTGAGAAAGGGGGTATTTCTGTGCGTGTGCTATGGGAACATTTGTTCCGGGATTTATCCCGTTCTGTGTGGACAAACCCAAGAAAGTTGCTGATTTCACTCGATTGTCCTTCTGAGCTTGAGAGCTGACGTTTGTTGCTGTCTGTCTGTGATTTCCTTATCTGAAGAGCTACAGCACAGGTCAAACTGAACTGAAGAACAGTGGATAGTGTTGGAAATACAGCAAGTGAGAGGGGTTTGGCTTTCTGAGCTTTCTTGTTGCTCACCCTACATAAAGGATTTTGATATTCTGCCTTTAGCTGTATTTTCTGTATAATCCCTGACTTGGTTTTAGTTTTAGTAACAGAAAGGTACAATGATACAAAATAAAGATCAGTGGTTTTTTAATAATATTTTTTTTATCTAGCAAGTTATTAATTCAGTAGGAATATATGCAGATTGCCCTACTGTAATAATGTCCATCAAATAAACATTTTCATTGCTTAACTGAATGGTGGAACCATATTTGAAAGACAGGCCAGTGTTTTTGTAAAGCAAAGGTTCAGGGGGTTTATGGCTGTTGATGACCAGATAAAATGCCCTGACTAAAAAGGAGATATTATCCTCAAAGTGTGAGTTATTAGACCAATTTCCAGATGTAGTCATCTGTTCATTTTCATGGACCCAGACACTTTGGAAGGAACTGTTCTACCTAGGGACCAAACATTTTGTAAAACTGCAGAACTAAACATTTTCTTCCAAACTGCTGTTCTATCTCTATTGGAATTGTTTATTCTCCTTACAAAGGAATTTTATCTGCAAGTATCTGAGAACAGATTTAGTCCTGTAGCAGCATCTGTCCATCTGCCAACCCCCCAGACTGATTTTTATCTGTTGTTTCTCAGGAGGGAATAAATTCTTTGGGTGACTCCCATTTCCTTTTGTAGCAAATATTACCTCCTTATTGCCATGACTCTTCGCCAATTCCTGAATTGCTTAGGTCAGTGGCTGCTCTCAGTTTAGGGAGAGGAGGCCTAAGGTTTGACCAGAGTGCTGAGCCTGTCTTTTTTCAGTGCCCAATTCTAACCCCAGCCATAACTCTGCTCCCTACCACATCCTCTGCCTTTCTGAAAAATTTACATCCCAGCTGAGAAGAAAACAGGACTGGATCCATTCTTCAGCAAGGAAAACTGAGTGGTGGCCTAGGAGCTTTGTTAATTAAATAATGTTTCCTTGGGGAACACTTCCTGCGCGAGGTGTAATTTTTCTTCAGGTCTTTTCTTTTTATTTAAAGGAAACATAGTGTATCAGGCAGTGTTTGCTTGCAGTGAAAGTCAGTGGGAGGTAGATAAAGAAGGTGATGATAATGTAGACATATCTGAGAGGAAACACCGCTTGGATCAAGAGATCACTCCTTCGGCAGAACGCTTCCATTCTAGTGGGAGAGATGACAGTCATGCGAAACAATTTATTCCAGTAAAGATTTATTGACTGAACACAATAGTCAGGACAAGGGAGTGGACAGAAGATGGGTTGAGTGAGTGAGGCGAGTGAATCAGCACGACCCACAAGCTGTCAGCTCCCCTTTGAAGAAATACTTGTGAATTCCAGGAATATAAGTTGGACAGTTCTGGGCTTGGGACAAGGGCAATATCAAGAAAAGTGCACAGGCAGCCAAATATGGGCTAAACAAATAGATTTTATTGAAGAACAAACAAACTGACACAACTTTTCCCTCCCAAACTGAATTACTGTTTTATCAAATTTTTAACTGGCGTGTGTCAGATTGGGTTGTTTTTAAGAGTGCTTTTGACTACAGGTTGAGAACAAAATAGTCTTCTGTAGCAGTTGCTACATGTGGTAATAGGTGTCTGTGTAGATGTGGAAATGATCTAACCCTGTTGTACATTTGTAATTTATGTTTTCTGCTCACGCTTCTGCAACGCTACTTACTGTAGCAGATAATATATGAACCTGATTGTCAGTTTTGAGTGGGTGTGCAGTTCAGATCCACAACCAGCCTAACGTGGAGTGCCACGAAGCAACCAGGACATCCACTGTGTTTTTCTTATCATGCCTAGCAGTCCGCAAATAATTCCTTCAAAATCAATAGGACACTTTCTGGATAAGCTGGAGCAGAGGCAAAAATCAATATTGCACTGACTCGTCTGAAATGGTTATAGCCTTATGATCCCTCCCAGCTGGCCTGAGTGGTAAAGCAAAAAGGGAATGACATGTCTTTGGTTTATGGCCAAAGCATGGTTAAGATTGTTTGTGAAAATGGGAATAGGATTCTTCCATTTTTATTGTGCTGAAGTAATCTTGAGATTTGTTTGAATCACTGGGTTTTAATTTGTAATTTGATTCTGTTGGTGATTAGCATAGCTTTATTGGGACTATAGTCTGAAGCCATGGGAGTAGAAAAAGTGGCATGAAGACATAATTTGTCTCCAGGGTTTTGTAAAGCATGAGAAGAAAATTGGATTTTTCTTTAATACATTAAGCTGCAGGTTTAAGGCTGGCATCTCAGAGAAACCTTTACCTTTAAATGGGCTTATTAAGGTAACTTTTAAACTACAGTAGCTCTGCTCCTATCAGATTTCCTTCACAGCCGTGGGTGTTTTGTAAAGTTCGCAAATTCCGTGAAAATCTCGCTGTTTTCTTCATGGGACTTGGCAGATGCCGGCTGTGGCAGAAACTGGATCCCTTGGCATGAGTGTGTGTGAGACACTCACGTGAGCCACGAGCAGTGCCAGTTTCCCAGTGGAGCCCTTGATTTCCTTTAACCCTGCAGAGGTGGATCTGTGACTTTTCCCAAGTGAGACGGCCCCGTGGTGCAGCTGCCAGGCAGGTGCCTGGAACCACCTTGCACACTTTTGATGGCACAGAGTTCTGAGTTGAACTTTTTTTGGCCAGGGCATTGCTTTCCTGTTGGTTTTTTTTTTTTTTTTTTTTTTTTTTTTGAGAGCCTTTTGACTAATGGAGCTTGCAAGATTTAGAGAGTTAGCTCATCCCTGAGTTTTCCAGGCCATCCAGCAGGCTGCAGAAATAAGTTCTGGTTTTAACCACATCCTTGCATTAGGAAGGCTTGGTTCCCAGAACTGGGGAGCTGGTAAACACACAGGCAAAACTGCAGAGTATCCTGGCAGAGAGCTATTTACTTTTATGGAAAATGTAGAGAAATAGCTTATTCAAGTGGTGCAGAACTGCCCCCAGCCCAGCTCCCAAACAAAAGTGCCAGCAGGTCATAAACAATCTAAAATTTGACTTGTTCGTATTTAATGTGTCCTCCCCGTGTTCGCTACCCATAATTCTTCTGTAATTATTGCTGCTGTAATTTCCCTGACTGACTTCTCCTCAGTTTTTCCAGCCGAACACTTCATTTTCTCCTCTAACAAGGCTGAATATCTTTGAGTTGAGAAACTAACCCACCAGCAAGTCAGATGAGGTGCAAATAGGAAAAACAGATATTAGTGGAAGTTGCCATCACCTTCATTTTTAACAGTCACTGCAGCGTCACTGTGGTAGGTGGCATCAAAATTTCCAGGGCTACATAGCACCTCTGCTTGTCTGGAGCTCAGTACAGCTATGCATTTGAAATAATAGTATTCTTGTGTTTAGTATATTTTTGGTCCTATGAACCATTTTGGTTTGGAAGTCCTAGGGAAATGAATAGATTTTATGGGCATGCTTCAGAATTTTGGTGAAGTACAGTATCAGTCTTTAAGCAAAAGTAAAAACAAAAAAAATTGCTTTCTACAGAACAGAGTTATTAAATTTACTTATGCTGAGATTTACTTAAAGGAAGGCATTCCAGTACATGGTGATAGTTTTATTGCTTTGTAAATATTTTCTGGACCAGAAAAACTTTTCATTTCTGCTCTTCACCATTTTGGAAACTCAGTAATTTGTACTGTTTGCCTAAGTTGATTTTTGAATGAGGTCTGTGGGGGTTTTTTTCCTAGTAACAGTGCATAAGTATTTTTAGTGCTGATTTCATTTCAATCTGACTTATATATTGGCAGGCTTATATATTTTCAGTGGCTCACTTAGTAGGTTTTCAAGGATGTGAAGGATACCATAAGGGGGGGGAAAAAGCTAACTTATGGTTCTACAGGGGCATCTGTGCAAAATCAGGCTCATGGACAGGATGTAGTACAAGCCGGTTCTTAAAATTTTTCCTATAATAATAATTACTTTAAACAGGTTTTATCTCAGTAACAGGATAAAATGAACACCAACAACCATCTGTGTGTGTTTTCCTTATCAATTATCCATCCTTGTATTCTGCTGTCCAAAGCACTTTAAAGAGTCTTGGAAATTTATGGCATGTGAAAGGCATATAGTTCCAGTCTTTCATAAGATCTGAAAAACACATTTTCATTGTTCTTCCACTTCACGGATCAAAAGGCTTTTATAAAGTAAACAAGAAAACCCCCTGAATTAAGTTTAAGCTTAGCATTTTGAATAAAAATCCTTTCTTATACACAAAACAAAAAGCAACAATGAAAAATACGCCACAGGGTAAAAGGCCTACAGTATAACAAATGCAATCAGATAGAAACAAAAGACTGAAAGAAAATTCCAGATCCAATAGAAACGGCATTCTGAAAAAAAAAAAAAAATTCCATGCATTTTTGTGTCTGGGATGTAGGTAAAGTAGATCTTTTACTAAAAGACATTAGTATTTGATAGTTATTATGAGTGATTCTCTGAAGAAAAAGAAAGATTTTTTAATATGCATGTGCCTATATTTTCATAGCATTTTGAGATGACTAGAACAGAGCAAAATGTAAAAAAAAAAACCATGGAGAATAACCCGCAGTTTTATTAAATTATACATTGAAGGTTTTCTGAAGGATGTTTTTATTCTAATTTTCAGAGTAGCTGGCTTTGTTTCCTGGCTATTTTGACTCATCTCTGAAGTTTCTGTTTGCCATGTTCCACGTTTGCTGTCCAGGCTGAGAGACAGGCTGATGTCTCTAGGGGCTTAATGCATCTTGTCAAATTTAAAACACACTTTGATTATTTACAGCTTTCAAAATCAGCGGGAATTTACTTTTACTTGGCTTAAATTCCAGTTGGGAGAATTATTATCTGTTTCCTACCCTGCATGAATATCCTCAGTGAAACAAATGCCATCCATTTAGATCTGCAGATGGAAATAGCAGAGAGTAGTTTCAAGCATACTCTCTAAACTTTCCAGGAGGGGTGATGTGAGTATAGATTAGTGATAACACCCATATTTTTGTCATGTTTTTTGCTTAGAGAATCAGTGGATTTCCCTTCTATTGACTCTTGGAAGTCACGCCTTGGGGCATGTCCAGGGATTAGCAGTCTTGTTTGTAGTAACAAGACTGTCAGTGGGGTACTCCTTTGGATAAATCAAAGTTTTCTCAGTATTGGCCTTTTTTTTACTCACACTGTCTGTGGCTGGCTATTTGTGGTGGAAGGAAGGAAGGAAAAGAAAAAAGAAAAAAGAAAAAAGAGAAGAGAAAAGAGAAGAGAAGGGAAGGGAAGAGAAGAGAAGGGAAGGGAAGGNGAGAAGAGAAGAGAAGAGAAGAGAAGAGAAGAGAAGAGAAGAGAAGAGAAGAGAAGAGAAGAGAAGAGAAGAGAAGAGAAGAGAAGAGAAGAGAAGAGAAGAGAAGAGAAGAGAAGAGAAGAGAAGAGAAGAGAAGAGAAGAGAAGAGAAGAGAAGCAAGGATGTTGAAGCTACGGGCAGCTTCAGTTTGTTTTACTTGCCAAAGTAGGGGAAATGACCTTTCACTAAAGGCTGTAGTTCCTTGAAACTTTCTGAAGAAACTATGTTGGGAGTTTTGAGGGCAGAGAGATAGTAATATGTATATTTGCCAGTTTTAGGTTATTTTAAATTTATACTTCACAATATTGCATTCCAAGGGAGGGAGTGTTCACTCCCTGCTGTCTGTGGTAGGGAATTTTGTTTTCAGTTTTTCTAAAAGACCATAAAAATACATAAGCTTAATGAAGTGATAAGAATCTCCTCTGTTTTGAAACAGTGGTATGTATTTCCAGGAACACACTGCAGTGTGTCTTGCAGAGAGATGGGTAAGATAGACTAAAATCTCATTTAGTTGTCTTGGTGCTACATATGAGACACCTGCAAAAAACTGATAGCAAGGACAGTAAATCTTAGTTTTGCTGTAGTTCTTCTCCCTCCCCAATAGCAAAAAAAGAAAAGATCTTTAAAAATAGCATTGCAGTAAACATTGTCTGGCTTGAGTATGAAGTTATAAGGGAAATTGTGGCATAGCTAAAAGGTAGCTTCAAGTTAGAGTTTCTAAGGAGGTTTTTCTTCTGAACTGTTCTTTGACTTGATCTGGTAGCCTTATTTGTTTCTTATTGTAGGCCAGCCTTTAGAGAAGTGCAGAATTTGAGGTGATCAGGATGGGTTTGTCAGGAATAAACTGGCACTTGTTTGCACTTTTTTTTTTGTTGCCCTTAAAAAAGCGGGAAAAAACCTTCTAAGCATGTGACCATATTTAGTTAAAAGTGGTTTTTGTTTATAAAGAGCAATAAAGTAGTTGCCAAATTCTATGCATATGTTCCAGAGTGTTAGAAAAAAAATAATTTTAAAAAAAAATTAAAATATCAGCCACCACCCCGGTTTGTAAATCACAAAACCCATTTGCATAAAACCACATTTAGCCCAGGACAGTAACAATGTGCATTACAGTTCTTTTACAAGGAAATCATATGCTGTACAACAGAACTTTACACCTTCAAAGATGCTACAAAAGGCCCCAATTTGGTAGCAGTTTCTATCACAGGTTTCATTTTCCTCTCAAGGGTGATGTTTTTTCATCATCGAATCCATGAGCTTCTCCCTGTTTCTCAAGTCACTTGGCCCTCAGTGTCAGCAAGAATTTTTATCACAGTAGACCTGCATAGCCTTAGAGATTCTTACCATAGTGCTCATATTAAATAGAATTTATGCAATGCAGCACCCTTACTCCAAAGGTGAACTCCTGCTTTTGCTGAGCAGCCTTTGGAGAGCAAAGTTCTCCTACCTGTGTCTGTGGCATTGTATGATGTGCACAGTGCATACTATGGTGACAAAAAAGATGTTCCCAGATGAACAATAAAAGGAAAAAATTATGAGAAGATGTGGCATTAATACCACACTGTTGAAAGTGGTGTTTATGTGTATTTTGTTTTTTCCCATACATCGTAAGGTGAAGGCAGAAAGGACCCTGTGAATCTGCTGCAAAAGCTGACAGGGAGCCTAACTAATTCTTCTGTTTAAAACAAAAAAACCTGAGGGTGAATATAACACGTGTGAAAGGCAAAGAGGGCCATTTGTAAAGAAAGTGTTCTGTGTAGGATGGAACAGCAATAGGCCAGTTCTGTACGATCAACACAGAAAATTAATGCTGGCTTACTGGCTGGGTTTTGCACCTCTGAGTGGTTCAGGCTTTCGGGCTGAGATGCACCATCCTTTTGCTGAAACCATTCTGAGCACGGGGCTCTTGTCTCTGTGCGTTGCTCCCATTTCCCTGTGTGCTGACAGAGGTGTTGTTACAGCTCTGGATGTGTTCAGAAGATCAGTGTTTGAGGATTTTGTGTGCCTGCCTGTGGCGTGTGCCCTGTGACCTGGGTGCAGCCGGCACAGCTCCTCTCACCAAACCCCAGCTGACACTCTGTAACCTGGCAGTAGTCACTGACTCCAAGACTGTCCCATTCCACCAAATTAGCAGATGTGTGTGTGACTTCCAGCCCAGCTTTCTCAGTGTTTGAATCCTAGAAAGCAGCAGAAATAGTCTGATGCATTAATTGGTAAATTTAAGCTCCAAAACTAATTAAAAGTAATCCAAACTCGCCATAGGGAACATTTCCACCATTTGCCTTCTTTTCTAATAGTAAACTGAACATCAGTTTCTGACAAATCACTCTGATTTCCTATGAAGAATATTATTGATGATCAGTCAGGGGACATAGAGGTAAAATACGTGATTTACCCATCTTGTTCAGTATTATTATTTATTCCCTTTAATCCTTCACATTTCTCCACAGTTCTGCCCATAAGTCACAGGTGGATGGAAGGCTGGTGATAGGCCTTGTGTGAAGGGTTGTGGCAAAACTGCACTGTGGTGGGGCCACCACTGTCCTGGTGGAATGTGATGAGAGATTGCAAAGTCAATATTTGTTACTCACCTGCTCATTGCCGGGAGAATGGTCTTGAGGCTGGGAATCCTATTGCCCAGCTGTAGGACGTGCTTTTATTTTAATGATTTCCTGCGAACATAGTGAGAAGGTCGTGCCAGGAAACTAATAAATGGTTATGCCAGGAAACTAATAAACAGTTATGCACTGGGCAGTACAGGCTCCCCAAGTGAGGCTGGGTGCTGGATGCAGTGGCAGATGCTTGGTAGGAGAAGTTTCTGGTCCCCGTGGCTCTCACACTCGTTGCACTGGGTCTTCAGGAGGCTGCAGGAATGTTGCTGGCTACACCAAACACCCCATTCCCAGCAGCTGGTGCAAGAACGCAACCTCTCACTTACCAACTGAGAGTAAATCTTCTTTTGACAGTCCCATCTTCACAGCAAGGGCATGTTCTGGCTGCCTCCATCCTCTCCTGAGCTCTGCACTGGAACAGTTGTGGTGTGGCAATCAGTCTGAGTTCTCCTGTTTATCAGACATGTCAGAACTGGGTTTTTTGGGCGTGGGTTTTTTTATTATTATTATTATTATTGATTGTTTTATTTATTAATTAATTTTTCCATGAGGAATGGCAGAAATTGAAATTTTGTCTGAAAGGAAGAAGCCTTTCATCTGAATCCAGACTAATGTGTTAATTAAAAAAAAAATAAATAAAATTAGGGGTTTCTGCTCCATCATGACAGAACACGTGACTGTCTCAGGCATCTTGACAGCCATACATGTATTTTAACATAACCCAAAATAGCTAGTTTCCTGACTGGTTGAGCATGAAGATTACACATTCTACTCCATGCAGACATGTTGGAAATGTTGAAAGCTATCATGGCAAAAGGCAATTTGAGACATGCAGTGTGCTGTAGGCAGCAAAACTGTTGTTTTTGTAGACCTGTTGTTTGCCCACAACAAAACCCACACATCTTTAAAGAGAGAGGGCAGTAATAAGATGGGCAGTTGTTCTTACAGCTCAGCAGCATTGCTAGGTGTTTATAATATATAATGCTACTTTCTGTTGCTCTCTATTTTATTGTGTGTCAGTGCTCACAATATCTCCATTTATGGATGCATGTTCTAGTGACCTGTCCTGGAAAAAAACCCAAAAAAACCTTAAGGAGTAGATTCTTGAAAAGACCCTAATTCCTTTTTATTTGTGTAGCCTGGGCGAACAGCTCTTACAGCTGAATAATTCCTACCCTGAGGAGCATTCTTGAATTACTTTGCATTAGTCTAGGAAAGTGTGCCTGTTCTCTGCCTGGCTTTTTTGCCCCAGGAGAAGACTGGGAGAACAATAGCTGTCAGTCTCCAAGAGGAGAGCCTGAGCTTGCAGTCGCTGCAATTGAGGCTTTCCCATTGTGCTGCTGTTATCAACAGAACATAAAAATAAAATCAGATCATTTGACCATATGATTAACACATTTCTGTTGAACTCCAGGTGACCTTAATCTTCTGGCTCTTTACAGAACGCCTGTGTTTCTTAGGATAAAATTTCTTCCTTAACATTAAGTTCTTCTTTTGATGGTAAAATACCCTCTGAATGGTTTGCTTATAGGGCTTTAATGGGATGCATTGGGGCAGGCAAGAAAAGACGGATTTGAATGATCGTAAAGACACATTGGATAACCAAATTTGTAACATCCAGATGAAGTTTAACCATGTAGTTCTTAATTTCCTGTTGCTTGGTGAAGTGCTTCATGTGTTACGCTTCTTGCCCTATCAGTATATTGCAAGATTGCAAAGGAAATATGTGAACACGTAGGAATTCTTCGATTTGTCCAAAATTGTAAGTCTACACTGAGCAAGCTTTGCAACTTCCTTGTGGGATTCAGAGAGTTGTTGGTGGATTTAGACTACATTTTTTTAAGTTAGCAAGAATTCCCTCTGTAAAGGGAAGCTCATGATTTGATGGTGGAGAGTCATAATGAAGAGTTTTGAGAATAAAGAGACTGGAACTTGCATTTACTTCTTGGTTTTATAATGTTGGCTTTTCTTGAGAAGAATAAATTGCATAAATTACAAAAATGAAGTCTGACCTGCCTGCCACGAACTTTAAGGACCGGGGAGGAATAACCGTTTCCATTTCATAACTTTTCTCTTGTTGTTGCACGGTCGACTCGCAGCACCTCCAGTGCTGTAGCCATAAAAACTACACTAAAACCACCACACTTTCCTCCCTCTGCCCGTGCAGCGTGCGACAGCGACCACTGGGGACCCCACTGCAGCAGCCGCTGCCAGTGCAAGAACGGCGCCCTGTGCAACCCCATCACGGGGGCCTGCCACTGCTCCGCGGGCTTCAAGGGCTGGCGCTGCGAGGAGCGCTGCGACCCCGGCTCCTACGGCAACGACTGCCACCAGAAGTGCCAGTGCCAGAACGGAGCCACCTGCGACCACGTCACCGGCGAGTGCAGGTGTCCCCCCGGCTACACCGGCGCCTTGTAAGCAGTGGCAGTGTCCTTTTTGGGGGGGGTGGGATACCAAGTTTTAAAGAGTTTCGATGAACTTCCATGCTGAGTAAGCAGGTTTGGGCAAACCCATGTTGCAGGGCACATTGAGATGTGCAGCCAAGAGAAAAAGCCTTGACCCAGACCAGTAGAAACGCACGAAAAGGAGCAGCAGGGGATTGGTTCTTCGTGGCCGCCACGGAAGCAGTTTGGCCACAGGTTTGGGAAATGGCATTGAAACGTGGAGTTGTTTGGCCTTGGTCATTCCAGAGCTGTGTCAGCAGCAGTGAATGAGCGCCAAGCTGTGTATAAAGAGATGGCTTGGGAAGGAGCAATTCCTAGAATGCCAGGTTTGTTTCCTTAGATCTGTTGTGTGGATGCCGCACAACGCTCGGTGCGCGTTTCTCTGCGTGCCTCGCTGCTCTCTGCTCCACGCTTTTGGCTGGAAGAACTAATGATGATAGCACTGAAAACAGAGCTGGGGCCTGTGGTAACGGGTGTCTGTGCTGTCCCCACGCCCTGCACAGCTGTGAGGACCTGTGTCCCCCCGGGAAGCACGGCCCGCAGTGCGAGGAGAGGTGCCCGTGCCAGAACGGAGGCGTCTGTCACCACGTCACCGGGGAGTGCTCCTGCCCGCCGGGATGGATGGTAAAAAACACCCCCCCAAAACTTCCATATTTGTACATCTCGACAGGAAAAAAAGGATAGCAAACGAGGATAGCAAATGCGGTCTATGCTTGTAGCCAGGAGTAATGAGAAACATATTTTAGCATAAGGGACTGAAATAAAATACTTGCAAAACCATCTGTTACTGAAAATCCTCCAGTTCTGCACTGCCTTTTTAACTGTACCAGATTCTGGGAAGCAGAAGACATGGGTTGTGTTGTGACAAGGCAATATCCATTAGATCTTGCCTAGAAGTCATTGATTTCTGCATGTACATTGATATTATAGGGAGGTGACACCATTGTATGTATTAATAGTGGGGTTTGTGACCATTTTTGTATGTTCATATGCATGGAAAAAACCCCAAACTTTTAGATACTATTTTCAGTCTTGGGGAGGAGTTAGAACATCAGATCTTTGACGTTATCTTTAGGCTTCCTTCTCTCTTATCAGAGGATGGGGAAAGAAGACCTGACCTTGGAGCTGTAAATTGCCTTCCCTTGCTATCAGGCTGCCTACCCTGAGTTAGCAAATAATGCAGCTGGAAGGTGATCAAGGCCCAAATAAATTCTTTAAATACATTTGCTGATAATATTGATCATGAGCATTTCATAATATTTTCCGTTTAAATGTTCATTTTGTGTGAAAATTCACATTTACTGATCGTTTAATTACCTTGTGATTACATTATATTATACTGAGATAACCTGTGGCCAAGGCCAGTTTTTCACCAGCTAGAGAGCTGGTGAAAATTGTATAGATTGTATAAAATACAATCTCTAGTTGTGAGTTTGAGTAGCACACCTGACTACCTAGCTTGGAATACGGCCATTTTCACTTTTTATTGCATTTCATGCTGGAAGAGCAAAATTATTGGTCATGGAATACAAATGTTTGTATGAATTCTTGACTCCCTTTATCTGACTAAACACAGCTACTAAAAAATGAGATAGCACGTAAAGCAGTGAGGAAAATTTTGTACTAGTAGTGTGTTAACTAATACATTATTCTTTAGTAATGACTAATTTTCCATTCCAAGTAATTATTTAAGCATATGTTTTAATTGTAGAACTTTCAGTTCTGTGAAACACTATTTTGTCAGTATAACCTTTTTTTTGCTTTTCCTATAAGGGAGGTTTAAAGTAGCCAGGTGCAAATTCTGCAGTGTCTTGTATTAGATGAAATACCTGGATGTCTTTTGTCTGATGAAATGCCTGTAAATACCTTTTTCTTGAAATGGCTTCTTAAAAGTCTTAGGTTCTGATGTTTCCCCTGCCACCCAGGTGTAATTAATTCCAGGGATGTAAAAGGCAGTGCAGAAATTCAAAACCCATTGAAAGGAGCAATCATGCTACTTAAGCTTTTAGGATATGCTGCTTTAAGTGAAATTACAAACAGCTTTTTCATTCATCGGAAAAAAACCCCAACATACTGTAAAGCAGAATAATTGGGGCATTAGAGCAACTCCTGATTCCTACACCTCTATTCACTGGAGGGCTTTCCTGGGTATATTGATATATAGTACTACTGGTAAATAAATTGGGAAGAGCTTGACATCAGTCTTAAATGTGTAACTGTTTTCACAGGTGCTTAGAGAGAGTGTTTTTCATGAGCTTTTACTTCCAACATGGAAATCCTAGAAGATTATTCCTCCAGTGCTGGAACATGCCTCATGTTTAAATGGTCTGGCATTTCCAAAATCAGCACTGGGCGAGTAATGCAGGATCTCCTTGATCTTCCCTCATTTCTTTCTTGTCCATTCAAGCTGCAGTCCCAGCTCTAACACTAATATTTCTCTTGTGCACTCACAGGGCATGGTCTGTGGTCAGCCTTGTCCTGAGGGTCGTTATGGGAAGAACTGCTCCCAGGAGTGCCAGTGCCACAACGGAGGGACCTGCGACTCAGCGACGGGTCACTGCCACTGCAGCCCAGGCTACACAGGGGAACGGTGAGGAAAACCCATTCCTGCCAGGCTGCTGAGCCTGGAGGGCTCTGCCACGACAGGGAAACTTCAGAAGCTGGTAGAAAGAACAATGGAAGTATCTTGAGATATGATCAAAAGTGCTGATTTTGATGATGAAGAGTTTGCTGTGTCACTCAGCTGATCCTGGGTGGCAAGCTGAAAGTGTCCATGTGAAAGAACACTTCCTGTGAAGGAACTGCTGGGTTTCAGTGTTTTCCTGCTGGGGCCTGTGCTCTGGCACTTCTTGTGAGTCTTCTTCCCTTGGAGTGTCCTGCAGAATGGTGCAGCCTGGGCTGTGGTGGAGGGGTGAGGAGGGAGGCTCGTGGGTTTGTGCAGATGTCTGGCACTCACAGCAGCAAGGGAGGCTCATTCAATCCCTCTTCAAAGGCAGCAGGCTGGGGAGTTGTCTCCTAAAAATACTCCGCTCAAATGAATTGAAACATTCATTTTCTGATGGCTGAAAGTCAGCTTTGGCAGATTGGAAAGATAGTAGAGTGAGACATCACTTTTGAAGGCAGTGGAAAGCGATGAAAGAACGTTTTCCTGCATGTATTTTAAGCAGCACACAACTCATTTTCTGGACTCAGCAGCAGCCTGATCACTGGGGTCGGTCCAGGGGATCTCTGCCAGCAGCTGTGGGTATTGTAACCATATGCACTTCCCACACGAGTGTTCACAGGACGTGGGAAGTGCTCTGCCAGACATAATGTGGAAAAAGACCTCGAGAAGAAGAGAAATAATTAGTCCAGAGCCATTTGCATGCCAAAGTTATATTTGTGTCTGAGAAGAAACAGTGCAGAAGGTGGTAGATGCGTTTAGGCAGACACAGACAGGGATACAAGTTGTCTACACACTGCTCTACATTGGTGCTTCTAAAAGTAATTACATTTTTCTTATTGTAATGATTTAAATCTGACTTGCATCTGAAATGCCTTACAAGCTGCAGCATTTTGATCGCTTTTGCAAATCTGAGCCTCCTTCTTTTCCTGCAAAAGAGGCTGTATTTTCAATTCTTTCATTTTTCAAGATGATTCCAAGGGCAGGAAGGAGTCAGTGGTGAGGTTTGTAGACCTGATCCTTATTTCATGTCAGAGAACTGAGTGGGCACTGTCTGAGGCAGCCCATACACACCACCTCCAAAGAGATGCTTTTTGCAAGTTAAATAAATTTTAAAAAAAAAAAAAAATCAAGGTTGAATTTTGTCTATTTTGGCTGGGATTCCTGGTTGTCATTTGAAGAAAATTCTTTCAGAGCTTTATTTGTATAACTTCATCAGGAAACATTGATACAGGGTAATTAGCCCTATTATTATGCTGCACCTCAGGAGAAAAGAAGATTTTACTGGTGACTTCAGTTAGGACAGAGTTACAAATACCTTGAAACTTCTGGATATCAACATCAGATTGAGAAAATTACTGCACAAGCATGAAAAGAACATGTCTGCCCATTTTACTTCAGTCAGAGGGCTCTGCTAATTTCTGTTACATTTTGCAGTGCCTTGTATCATTTGTCTTTGAAATTCTCATCTAATGAACCACCAGTCATACCTAAAAACCAAAACAAAAAAGCCAAATTTCTAAGAAAAACAGAAAAAGAACAAAAAAAGAAATAAAACCAATAATAATGTGCAGTATTATTAAGTAGTATTTTTGTACAGTAAGTAACTTGGCATTCCAAATTTAACAATTCCTTCCTAGAACACAGGAAAAACAAAGCTGAAAACATCAAACTCATAAGACATGGCCAAATGAAATTGCTATCCAGAAAATCATCAGTTAATGAGCTGCAAATTTTAGAAGCAGGATACTGAAATTTTATTTTTAATAGTCAGGCTAAAGATACAGACTGATCTTTAGGTTAAACAATCTATAAAAAAATCTATAAAATATTAAGGAAATAAGTCCGTTGGCTATCTTCTCAAATCTCTGTGAATGTGAGAGGAAAAGTTCGGTGAAAAAGTCTCTTTCTTAAGATATATTTTCCTTAAGCAGCAACAAAAGTCATTGCTACTTCCCCGTGTGGGTTAAACTCAAGTCTTTACTGATTTTCATTTTCATCTGTCAGAAAAATCAGATGAAAAGAAGAAGTTTGATCTCCTGAAAGTTCTTCCAAGTTACACAGGTTTTTGCTCTTATTTGAGTGGCGTTTTTGACCAGTAGAAGAGATTCCTCATAAACCATATTTCCTTTAAACCTCCAGAAGCTGTAGTTTATTGGAAATAAAACAATTCTTGTTTGTTTATTGTGGGGTTTTGTTTTTTTTTTTTACCTCACAGGTGCCAGGATGAGTGCCCCGTGGGGAGCTACGGGCTGCGTTGTGCAGAGACCTGCAAGTGCGTGAATGGTGGGAAGTGCTACCACATCAGTGGTGCCTGTCTCTGTGAGCCAGGATACACCGGGCAGCACTGTGAAACCAGGCTCTGCCCCGAGGGGATTTATGGCCTCAAGTGTGATAAAAAGTGTCCCTGCCACATGCCCAACACCTGGAGGTAGGCTTTGCACCCTTCACCTTGCTTTCTTTTTCCTAAACAGAACACAGAAATCCAAATATAACCTGAAAAGGGATGTTTCCTGATTATTTTAATGCTTTCATGCAAACTGAAGCAGCTAAAGACTTGTGAGTATTTGGTATTCCCTGACCACAATGAGAAAGAAAACACCAACCCAAAAGATCCTTTGAAATTTTTACATTCGGGCATATTCGATCATAATATTCACTGCTGTGTTTGGTCTCTGACCCATGAAATAAATATTAAGACAAAGCGTGACCTTCATCTATGTTTGCCACCTGAATAAACCATTATATTGTTCACTGCATAAAGGCAGTACACACGGGCTGTCTCTCACAATACTCTGTTTTACTGTAGATGAGAAATAACTGAATTGAAATCCATGGATGTTTAAAGTCTTCTGAGCTGGGCATTTCTCTCCCTCAGTCTCTCTCTGTGTATAGGAATGGCTGTAGGTGACTATTTTAATACAAAATTTCAAAAGCCTTACCTGTTGTAAATCTGGGTTTGAAAATTGTCTTTTAAGTGCTTTTTTGAGTGAGCAGGTAAAATCCAATCCCTGGAAATCAGATGAAAATAGTTTTACCATTAGCTTAGCTTTTACGCATCTCTCCTTACTCAGGCAGTAATGAGCCCTGTTTTTGGAGTTTTTGTAGATTTTGACAGCATTTGAGCAGATTGTTATGAAAACATAAAAACTAGTTATTTGGAGACAAAGTTTCAGCTGTGAGGGAGGGATGTCAGATGTCAGTTGAGGCGAGCAAGCATATTTGTAGAACAACTGTGGACAGCTTTCTCTTGTTACAAAACAGTTCTTTTGATGAGATGCTGTGGTCATTGTGCATTCACTTACACTTAATTGCATTACTAATAACAGTACCTTGGAGAACGTTTGTGAGCACAATCTAAATTTTTGCTGTTGAAAGTAGCTGTGAGGGGAATTTACAGGAACTATTGAGTGTCACATAGAATGTTGCTGTCACTTAATAGAAGATGCACTTTTGCTCATAGACAAAATAAAAGCCTTTAGTCAGAATTTAGCAGTGATGTTGAATCCAGGGACATGTGTGGAAATAGCTACTCTATTAATTCTCTGTTAACAGTTATTTTGTGGGTTGTCAGAGTTGTTCAACACGTCTTTTGTTGACAAACTGTATGACAACAAACTGAATCCTTTTCCCATTCCAGTCATACACTTTTACAGTTGTGTACTTGTGCTTCTGCTCATCCCATTTGCCTGAAATACCTTGAAAAAAATACAGATTTGTTTTGATGTAAAATCAAGCAATTTATTATTTGGGCAGTGTGTTCAGGAATAAATGGCACCATAATGGTGGGCCCTCCAGCTCTCAGATTAGGCTAGCAGACCAAACACTATTGTGTTATGAATTATAGTTAGCTACTTCCCTGGAAATCAGTCTGCAGACTGTTGCAGCAGCCTGGTTTGACAGGAATGCATTGCACTGTATACCATTTCTAATATTACAGGGATTACTTCTGATTCATGTTCCACACAGCTGTTCCTTCATTTATACCACTGGAAGAGACAGCTCGTGGTCAAATCAGATCACAAATGTTCACAAGTAAACAACAGCATATGGCTGGTCTTTTTTTGGACATTTCCTCCCCCCCCCGAATGACAAATCCAAAAGCACTTAACAGTCCTGAAGGTGCAGGAGCATATTTGCCAGAGTGTCATGATGTGTGAGGAAAACCAAATATTTTCATTGTTTCGCAAGTGTATTTTACATATATGTAAGTTCCTTCCCCTTGGGTCAGGAAGTGACCAAGACCATAAATAGCAGGAATCAGGGTAGTGATGTAGAAGACAAAATTCCCTGTGGGGCACTTGAGGCTTTTGAGAATCTCTTCAGAAGCCAGTTGTGTCTGGTTGTCCTCGTCTCTTGATGTCAGTCAGCCA
>VZTF01004397.1:53224-69333 GCA_013397755.1 Cnemophilus loriae
TTTTTTTTCTGTCCTTCCAGCACTGTTAAAGAAGCTTCACTTCAATCAGTGGCAGGCAAATATCTCCAAACAGTCTTCCCATTGTAAATATATCGGATTTGGATACTGAGGCTTTCCTTTGGTGAGAATTAAGCAAATGCTTTGTCTGCCAGAGTGCCACAGAGCACCCCATTGTGTCCCCTCTCCCAGCCTATATATCTTTGCACAGCTGATGATGTCCATTTGTTACGAGGCAGCAGCTGCCTGCGTGGCCCTTCAATGAAACTGCTGTTCCAGGTAGAGGCAGCTGCTCTGCCACCAGGTATGGCCAGCAGAGAGGGGAGACACCCCCCAAGAGGTCACTGCTCTCATGCTGTAGCTGTTTTCTGCCCAGTGCTGATGATTTTGTACCGTTCCTTGCAAGATTCCAGTAGTCCTCTGTCAAACTGATTTAAAGAAAAGAGTGTTCTTGCTTTGCTGATGGGGTGCTGTGTTGTTACTTTGGGTTGGATGCCATGCTATTTTTCTCGATCATGTTTCTCAGACAATATGCTGCTGAGTTTCTGAAGTGTTGCGAAAATGATCCTGTTAGAGTGGAAATGTGACAACAAATGTTTGGGAATTCAGTGGTTTCATCCTCTTAATATTTGTAACCATGGGTATCTGTCTTATGGTAAAAACTGTTTCAGCAAGGTTTCTTTTCAAATAGAGACAGAAAAATGATACCTCTTTCTTTCTTTCTTTCCATGTCCTCCCAAAATGTCTTTATGTTGTATAACGTTACATTTCCTATCTTAATTGGAATGGTTTTTTATATAAATACACAAAATTGTGTTTTGGGAAGTAAAATCATTTCATGCAAGGCCCTTCATGCAGCCCATCTGCAATAGCAATTTTTTTCTTGTCCTGTGGAAAGAAAATAATATTTATGCCATGTTTAGTCCTGAATTACTGAGTTAACCTTTCATCCCCCACCCTGGCAGCTGTCACCCCATGTCTGGGGAATGCTCCTGCAAGCCAGGCTGGTCTGGGCTCTACTGCAACGAGACGTGTTCCCCGGGCTTCTTCGGGGAGTCGTGTCAGCAGATCTGCAGCTGCCAGAACGGGGCCGACTGCGACAGCGTCACTGGCAAGTGCACCTGTGCCCCTGGATTTAAGGTAAAGAGGCCTCACTTTCACAGTTTCACAGTTTTCAGCCCCGGTTGTGCAGCAAATTCTTCAGGGTGCCACCTCGTTCCTTTCTGTGCCACGGTAAAAGGAGAAGTGAGGGTGTTTGGGTAGCACTGCTTGTGCTGTAGGACCCTGAAAAGGCAGCATTTCTGAGGGGTTCTCAGTGCTGAAATGAAGGCATTTTTAGAAAGAGGAGCTAATTGCTTAATGAGATGTTGGTAAGAAGAGGGTGTGCTGTTGAGGTGTAAGTAAAGGGAGGAATGATGGGTTTCAGTCATCAACTCCTCGTGCTCCACCAACAGAAACTCCAGCCAAAAGCATTTCTTTTTATACTTCAGGACAGATTATTCTGCAACTTTTACACACATTTGCTGTTACCATGTGCTTTGGATGCTAATCTAACATTTTACAGTATGACTGTTCTTGTACAAGTAATAACTGAAAACTTCAGCCAAATTAGCTCTCAAAAGCATTTTACATACCCACATCATTTACCATTAAACTGCTTTCTTACGGTGTTTTGGTTTCATAAAGAGCTTCTTTATTACTGTCCATTGATCCAACCAGGTGCCATGTGACCTGAGCTCTCACAGCAAATCACAGAAAACTCATACTTACTTAAAAAGACTTAAGAAACATGAAGGTGTCCCTCTCCCCTAAATTAAGGATAACTTAATGACAGCCTGGGACATGCATGGGCTGTTTGTTTTCTGGCTTTTGTATCACTTGAGTCAGTTGTATTGTCTGAGCCTCCTCAGATGGTTTTTAGACTCTGTTGTTTTGGTTTTGGTTTTTTTTTTTTTTTTTTTAATTTAGGGCGCTTTTTGGGGTCNNTTTTTTTATAATTCAGGGTGCTTCTTGTGGTACCCCTTGTCTCCCTGGAACATATGGAGTGAACTGCTCCTCCGTGTGCAGCTGCAAAAACGGGGCCACCTGCTCACCTGTGGATGGTTCTTGTGCCTGCAAAGCAGGTAAGTGTCTCCTGAGATTCATTTTATTTCTCTGTAACCGTAAAATTAAATTGGGTTTTTGAAGCAGAGAAGGGGAAACTTAATGAGAAGCAGACATTTAATGATTCTGCTGCTCTGGGAGGTGAAAACAAGGAAAACATGTTCTTAGGGAAGCACTCTGCTCTGCCAGGAGATCCGTGGCGTGTACCCTTTATCTGATGTCAGCATTCCTAATCAAAATCGTACAGAATCCCAAAACGGTTTTGTTGGTAATTACATAACTCTTCTAATTTTTTTTTAATTAATGGTTTTCATAAACTTTTAATTAATTGTTTTTAATTAACCATAACCAGTATGTCAACTATAAGCAGTGTGTTAGTTTTGAATCACTTTTGGCCAGAATTTAACAAAGTTTGTCATGAGCAGCTATTGTGGGAATACAGCTCGGGAAAAGTTACTGAAACTTCAAGTTTTCCTTAGCTAACTTTGATATGCTTCAATGAACAAAGCCTGGGGGAGGGGGAGAGAGAGAGAAAGAGAAAGAGATGTGTTGTTCAAACTGAATAGAAGTGCAGAATTTATGGGCTACAAAGACATTTTGCAGAAACCAGAAGATGAAGAAGAGAACAAGATAACAAAGACTCCAAATATGCGTGTTGGAAAGTCCCTGCCTGGGGAAAAGATAACAAAAAGACTAAAAAACACAGACTAATTAACCTGAGAAGTGAGGAATCAATTACCAGTAGAGGATAGAATGCTAATTAATGAAAGAGAATTACGTAATTTAGAACCAATGAATAATAATTTCTTTGTTTGCTAAAAAAATATATAAATAGGTGAAAAAGTTTTGTGTCTTCATCTGTGTGGAGGCCAGAATTTTGTCAGCCACACACACAAACCCTGACCAGGAATGAACTAATGCCTGACTTGCTGACACAGAAAATACAGTGTTAGAGGGGTTTATTTATACCAAGGATTTTGGAGGATTTGGTAACAGTTTGGGTGGGAAGGGACCTTAAAGATCATTTTTTTCCACTCCCTGCCATGGGCAGGGACACCTCCCACTGTCCCAGGCTGCTCCAAGCCCCAGTGTCCAGCCTGGCCTTGGGCACTGCCAGGGATCCAGGGGCAGCCACAGCTTCTCTGGGCACCCTGTGCCAGGGCCTCCCCACCCTCCCAGGGAACAATTCCTGCCCAATATCCCATCTAAATATCTGCTCTTTTAGTTTTGAACTGCTCCCCCTTGTAAAAAAGTCTCCCTCCAGCTCTTTTAGGCCCTCTGATTCCCTTTGTGGATCGTCCTCTGGACTGGTTCAGCAGATCCACACAATTTTCTGACAAAACCTTGCCTGACCTGGTTCCCAGTGTGCCTCAGCTGTGGTGCTGGGGTTGCTGAGAAGGGATGGAAGGACAGGCTGCTGAATGCTCCCAGGCAAATCTGCGTTGTAGACCCCTCCTATCTAAAAATGTTTTTGCTAAAAATACGTGAAGTTTGAGACAGAGGAGAAGTTTTAGAGTTTCCTACACAAATAGCCACTAACTTTTTCATGGACTGACACTGTTAAATCAGTTGTGCAGCAAATGTGGAACTTCTACTCTTTCTAGAGACAGTGGGGGTAATTTTATCCTGTTCAGGTTAGGTTGTGAGGAGAAAAATTTTGCTCGGGCAATGCAGAATCCTATCTTCCTGCGCACCATTCAGTTTTAGTCATACTACAGTGAAAAAGGACAGCAAAAAGTAAAATTAAACTGAACCTAGGTACTTGTCATGTAAACAAAGGAAGATCATAAATCCTGGGAAGACAGGATTTGGGAGTGAAGGTGTCTGAATTTCCTAGCCAGTGTGGTACCACATTTCTTCCTGAAACGACCCCTAAATTTGAAGTTATCAATGAAGCACGAGGCAGCCTGATTTCTGTGCGTGTGTTTTGCACAGCCTATTGATCAGGCTCAGTGTGGAATTATTTTTCCCTCCACTTACTGTAAACAAGGTACAAAATTAGAAACTTGGCCTGTGTCACTGGTGGTGGTAATAAATGACTGACTGCCTCACACTGTTCCTCTTGAATCCGATGGATGATCACATTTTAAATAATCTATTCACATCCCAGTCTATCCAGTCTGCAAACCAATGCTATCAGGCATGATCAGTGGTGAAAGCTGCATTTTAGAGCTGTTTTCCATTACATTTCTTTTTGTATTTGGAGAGAAGTACAGAAATCATCTAAAAGGTCTGTGTTTCCTTGGAGAATCCAATTTATGCAATACTTCTATGTCTTCTCTTTTTTTTTTTTTTNGATACCTATTAAAACCATATTACAGGACTGTCTGAGTTGAATGCGGGTGGAACAATTACAAAAGCAGCAGCTTGAGCCTAGGGAAAATACTCCTAATTATTTTCAGGCTTCACCTTAACACTCTCAGTGTAGTTCAGAGCTCCTCAGTGAAATGTCAAGGTGTCTCTATTTCCATTTCAGATCTTCCATCAGTCTCTTTTGCTTGTTGGCACCCATCTGCAGATGTGTGCTGTGCACAGATGTTACAAGGTGCCCTTGAACACCTTTGTTCCAACCTGGACAAGCCCTCAGCTGAAGCTGCTGATAAATCCTGCAGTGAATGTTACCCCACTATTGCCCATCTCAGAGACGTGCCCCATGGCAGGCAGAGGGAAGCATCCTCTGAGAGGAATGGGGGGAAAACCTGAATAATTTCTGACTTTAATCCCTTTTTTTTTTTGGCAGGTTGGCATGGTGTGGACTGCTCCATAAATTGCCCCAGTGGCACGTGGGGACTGGGCTGTAACCTGACCTGCCAGTGTCTTAATGGAGGGGCTTGTAATGCTCTGGATGGAACCTGCACCTGTGCCCCGGGATGGAGAGGAGAGAAATGTGAACTCCCTTGCCAGGTAGTTTAATAATTCCACTGAATTTTGAATTTTTGTAGGAGAATTTTGGGCAGGGAGGGGCATCTGTCATTCTTTGTCTTCATGGGGATGAGTCCCTTTGGAGCACACAGGATGAGGTGTGCAGGGTCAGGGACAGGCACTAACAATTCTTCTAAAAATTCTTCATCAAATGCTATCAAACTGCTATTGTTCAGCTACTTATAAGTATAAATTATGAGAGAAAAATACCAAAAATACACCCCAAATCAAATAATGTCATTTTAATTACTTTTTTTTGTTATGTCTGTGTTACAATATGAATAAATAATTTTCATTCCTTCTCCATCAAAAGTGAGAAGCTACTCTTACAACCCATTTCCATGGCAGGTCTTTGCTTTTCTACTGGGGCTTTGACTTCTGCTCTCTCTCAGACTTTGGAAAATCAGAAATCATTGTGAGGACAGTGGCAAGCTCCTTATCAGTTCTGTTCCACCTTGTAATCTGTAGCTTTGAGGAAATAAAATACATAAATTCAAATATATCATTTCAAAAGTTTTTAAGTTGTAAAATTCCAAGTGGATTTGTTTTACTGTGTAACTGTCAGGTTTCAATTATATTTCATACACTAAAAAAAAGAGAAATATTTTATAAAAAATTGGTTTTTCCAGGGTCTGTTGTTTTCAGTGATGAACTTCAATTTTCTGGGAAATTTTTAACAAAACTAATTACTGAAATAAACTGCTCTCTGCTCTTCTTTTCCTCTCCCTGTCATTTGTTAACTTTTGCAGTATATCTGTAGAGCAGGTTGTTGGTTTGCTGTAACTGCAAAGGAATCACCTGAAGTGAACACACAATCTTTACATTCCCCTCCCATATCACATTTTAAGCTTCTTTCATTCTACTGAGCAATGACGTGATGGGAGTAGCTGAACTGCAGCAGAAAACTGGAAGTCACCTCGTTTTGAATGAAAATTTGTTCTGCTGAACTGCACTGGGAACACTCAGGAGTGATTTTTTGGGGCTTTTGGTTTTCAGATGAAGCACTCCTGTAGTGAGTAAAGTGGCAAAGAAAATTGAATACATTCTGGAAAGCTGGTGGCAGTACCACCTGTGCAGTGTTTACAACAATGCATCTCCATCAGAAGGCTGATTTTTCTGTTTCCTCAAGCAGCTTTATTTATCACTTAGTGCCTGGTTCTGAAGGATGATGAGACCTCCCAAGCTGCTCTTCCGAAACTGACATTTAAAAAAGACATGTAACATTTCAGAGCAGTGGCATCACTATCCCAAACTTAGTAAAATAAAGCTTAAAAGCGTTTCTGTATCAGATAATTCAGCATGCCCGAGCTCATTGTCTTCCTCTCCCTCTCTTCATCTGCATCAAACAATGTCCATAAGCATTTACTTATTTCAAATGCAAATTCTGCTTCCAACTTCCAGAGCAGGAGAATAAACAGAAAACTAATTCAAACACTTCCAGTTGTCTGAAATGTTTTTCATGTCTGAGCAGAGACTTTATTTAAATCAATGTATTTCCATTTGTTTCAGCAACTTCAGAACATTATTATCACTGCTCAGATTGTTGTTCAAGATTTGAACTAGAGTTTGGACTTCAGTCCAAGTACATAGCAGGCTAAAAATACTGCTTTTCAACAGCATATTTGAGGATTTCCTTTCATTCCAAATCTGATTATATGCAAAGGAAATGCTTAATCTTTTCTTTTTCTGTATATTAAAATGTATTGTTGAGATGAGCGAAAGGCTCCTTACACTGAAGTAATGTAAGATTTTGTTCTACTTTAGACTTGAAAGGCTGGCAGTTGAATAGCTAAATCCTGTGGCACTTGGTTGGAATGTATGCATGAACATCAAAGAACAGTAGATTGATTTTTACCTAGATTTTATTCAGATTTTTAGTGCGACTGACACCAATTTTTAGCCTCGAATGTAAATGATTGGGGTTTAAACCTGACACGTTGTTCTCCTTTTTTGCCTTTGCTATGGGTAACCCTGAAGTATTACTGTAAATTATACTGGCTTTTTTTCCTTTTTTTTCTTTTACTTTGGTTTTGACACTTTTTATTCAAGATCAATTGACTATTGTACTTCACCTTGTTTCGAGATTGCAGTTGTAAAGGACCTGCTCTTCTCAGTTGCTTGGGTTGATTTTGTGTGAAATTAGCCACAAATAGATGTGCCAGCTTCTGTGGAAGAGGCTAGAAGAGCAAATTCAACTGCTTAGATGTTTTCCATGAAAATCAGCTGTGCTTTGCACAGTTGAAGACACCAACAGGTGTGTTTCAACTTGTAACTTTAATTTCTCTTGTTGGTTCGAAAAGTATTGCATAGGTAAAAATAAAAGTTTTATTTTGTGCACTGTCCCATAGCCAAAAATTACCTCTTTTTCATGGAGTATGTGTTGTAGTGCAGAGAGAAATGTTTTTAATCAAAAGAGAAATGTTTATAATCAAAAGAAAGTGATAGTTTAAATTATTTATGCAGTGAACCTCACGCTGAAGTTATCTTGTAATTTAATGGTTTTCACTCGTTTTCTTAAAAATTATGCCTCTGTTTGGTACCCTTTTTGACCCACAAGCAGAGATCTCAGGGTTTGATGCAGAAAGGAGACTTAATTGCTTTAGTCTGGGATTTTTCAAGAGACTATAATTCATTCTTTATCTTCCCTTCTTTAATGAAAGAATGAAAGTGTAGGATGCTGACACGTTCCAAACCCCAGAAGTAATCTTACACCAAGATCAGCCTGGAGATTCAGGAGAGATCCGTGGTTGCTTTTTGAAGCTGGGCTGTGAGTTATGGTAAATAACTCATTTCTCCTGTGCCTCGAAGCTGTCATCACCTCTGGGCTGTTCTGGTTTTTTATTGCCACAGGACGGGACCTACGGCCTGGACTGCGCCGAGCGCTGTGACTGCAGCCACGCGGACGGGTGCCACCCCACCACGGGCTACTGTCGCTGCCTCCCGGGATGGTCAGGTACAGGACACACCCTTGGGAAGCACAGCCACAGCTTCCCCCTTGGTGGGGCTTGGTTTTGTGGGTAAAGGAAGAGTTTGTGAGGTTGGAAGGGGAAAGGGGCCTGTTCTGAGGCCGCTGTGTCCCTCCTGTGACTCACGGGTGGGGAAGCTTTGTCCAGGGTGGGATCTGCAGAAAACTGGGAATGGAAAGGGAAGCTTTAAAGGTTGGGCACCTCCACTACATGATTCCTTACGAAAGTGGTGATTAGCTGTAAATATCCAAGGTTGTTCTGGCAGCTTTGGGGTAAAGCATCATGTCCAGGAACTCAGGAAGCTTCGTTCAGGCAGCCAAGAAGAGGATGAAGCGTGCAGAAACTGTGCTGCCATTTCAGTGTCTCAACCTTTTTTAAGTTTCTCTGCACATATTTCGTCCTGTATGAAAATCTTCTCACTTTTTTTTTTTCGTTTACGTTGTGATTTTAAGAACTGTGTATGTCTAATCATTCACCAAAATTTGTGTTTGTCACTGTTGTTGCACTCTTTTGCTGGTGGAGAGCAAGATTTTCTGAAAACATGATGGAACCATGCAGAAGGGCAGCTATCATGAAATGTTCCCTGTATCTCTGGGAAGGAGTTTTAGGTCTCACAAAGATTTCTAAGCTTTAAAGGACTTTTTGATCTTCACTAAGGTTTAATTAACACTGTAAGTTTGCCCCTCTTGGAGTGTTCCAGACTTGCTGCCTCACTGTGATGCTGCAATGTTGCAAGGGTCAGATCTCACATCACCTGTCTGTGTGGGCTCCTTCCACTTAATAATGAGGAGTCAGCATGAAAAACAAACTTCAAGTGAGCAAAGCATGTTTGTGCTCTGAAAACCAGCGATTTGGGTTTTATTTGTGATTTCAGATATATTCCACTCTTCTATAAACTAATGTTCTGCCTAATTGACTTGTAGGTTCATGATAGAATTGTTTTCTTTTTTCTGTGGTGCTTTTAGACAAAGTAGGTGGAGGTGAGCTTATGATTTCCTCAGATAGATACAGTCTTACTATTGTTTTTTTCCCAAACCTTTATTTTTGTACGCTCTTTCTTCCTAGCTCTGTGGATATATTGTAAGGATTTTGTTTTAAGTACATAATACTCCGTGTCTACAATTCAGGTTGACCAGCTGTAGCTGATTACAGCTTACCTGCTGTTTCTTCTACTTTCTGTTCAGATGAACATGACTTTTATGATTATTGGGGGTAGGAAGTGGAAATCTCTAGGAGATTTCAGACACACAGGCAGGAACAGCTCCTGCTTTGCTCTGGGAGACCAAACCCATCTATTATTTACTCATTTTTTCTGTATATTAGCTCTTCGAGAAGGCCTGTCTCACCATTCCCTCTCAGTGTGAGTGAGAGAGGCTTCCAGAGCCAGCACTCACCAAACTGAGACAGGACTTTTTTGGTTCAATTCTCTTCCCACAAGCTGCAGTGTGACTTGTCATCAGCCACTCAGATGGCTCAGGAGTGCAAAAAATAGTAGAAGCTACCTGAGTGAAGTATGAAAAAATACTATTAGCCTTACGCCATCAGTTTCTATTTTTTCTGACACTACTTTGTGTTTATTTTGTTTTTATGTTAATTTCCCTACTTTCAGTAGTTTTCAGGTAATTGTGTGTGTGTGTTTCGACACATTTCCACAAACTTACATTTGAATCTGCTCAAAATGTGATCTCATAAATTACTAAATGTATTAATCAAAGAATACCCACCGTAAAAACACGTGAACAGTTGCTGATCTCGAGCAGCCACGGTGCAGGTAGGGAGAGCTGTTCACAAGTCCCACAGGCACAGCTTGAAGTACACCCTGTGAGTCTTCTAAAGCTGAGACAGACAGTCAGGGTCAAAAGGTGTGTTAATGAATGGATCCAGGTTAAAACAGGCAGTTCTGAAAGGCCAGATTAAAAATCTGGCAACATTTTATTAGAAATTATAAAAATTACCTGGCCAGTGTGATGTAACTAACCCAGGATGTGACAGAGGCTTCAAGTGCAACACAAACCTTGACTTGGATCCGTGCTTGGATTCAGGTATGGGAAAGGATAATATAATAATAATATACATAATATGATATATAGTACATTGATGTAATATAATAAAAACATAGTAATTTTGTCTAGTGAAATCCTACTTCGCCTTTGCTCTTAGAAAGGAAAAAGACTTCCCAAGAAGGAGACTTCAGGCCTAATTATTGATGAAATGGAGCCCCCATCCCTGGATGATGTCATCAGAACAGCATGTGTGTGACAGACTAGTTTTGACATGCTGGTGATGTCTAGACACACTGTACAACATCCACGGCATAGCTCACTTTATACTCAGTGTCTGGAAAAATCTTCCTCCCACACTTCGCATGTCAGAGCAGTACCCAGGAGGAATCCAGGCTCTGTGCAGATGCTTATATTTGGAACAATTAAAAAAAAGGAGGGAATGCCTCAGGAAAGGGCTCTCAAATAGCTGTGCTGTAACATTGCACTGCAGGAATAGCAGTAGATTGTAGGCTTAAGGAGGGAGGTTGTGCACAGATTTGTGTGCAGAAGCAGATGGAGGATGTGTGGAAAATACAGGAGCTTCTAAAATGAAAGACATTATGTTAGAGTGGCTTAGATTTTTTTTTTTTTAATGGATTTGTGAAAGTAACCATCAGACATACTAGTTTTGGGTGGGTAGTGTTACCTACCTAGTTAAAAAACAAAGAGAGGGAAGAACAGATTTTGGATCAGTCTAATGCTTATCTAACCCAAATGAAGGATTTAGTTGTTTAAAACCATAGGGAAGGAAGTGTTAAAAAATAAATACATTTGAGGAAGGTTAGAAATGTGAACTTGCGAGTATTTTTTTCTTTTTAAGCACAAATAAATCCATGACGCCAAGGTGAACTTCCCAAAATGTTTTGATGCCGTCAAAATAACAAAGACTTTCCATAAAGGTACTTAAAACGCAGCATTTTCCTCAGCCCTGTCAACAGAACAGTTATCTACACTTCCCCCAGGGAGTTTCGTCAGAGGGAACAGTTTTTGTAACTTTTCAGAAGCAAAAGAAGGAGTGACACAGTCGTCCCACAAGGCTGGGGAGCAGGAGGGAGGGTGGGTCAGTGGCCTCAGGGTGTCAGGGAGCTCTGAGCTGCTGACGTGGGCACGAGGGCTTGGCCTCAGCCTCCAGACAGAGCTGCAGCTCCCCATTGCTTCAGCAGTGAGATGCTCCAAGGTTTAGTCTTTCTAAGTTGTTTTTAGTTTGTTTTTGAGCGTGCCCAGTGTGTTCTCTTTTCCTTCTTTCGTTCTGCTTAGGAAAAAAAGTTCCGTTTTTGACTATTGTGTTAAAAAACTCGAGGAATAATTAAAATTGGCTTTCATTAGATCTCTGCTTTTATTTAGGGTTACTGGTTTTCACTTGGGTTCTGTTTCACCCTAAACAAAAGTGACTTGGTTTACAGGAGCCCTGTTAGAAATCCTACCCTCGTTTGTAGTTTGCATCATGTTTTCCCTCTGCAGCAGCTGAATTCTGCTCAGGGAAGCAAGAGTTAAAAGGGTGATGTTTTTTTCCTGGCAGTCTGACCATTCCATCACGTTCCAGGAGCCACATGACAGGATGGCACAAATGAGAAACATCCGCCCACGCAGAGGATGATGTCTGCCCCAAACTCTCTCATCCCTTGACATTTTCACTGTATCTTATAAAGAACTTCTTTTTCATTTGGAGGGAAAATTCGTTTTCATTTCTCAGTAGCCAGAGTCTGGAAAAGAGTGAGAACCATTAAAACAGAAAGCAGAAGAAACACACAGAAAATATGCTCTCCCGATAGGTAATCATAATTCTATTAAATTTTACCAAAACTTCAGTTTAACTTCCATTAAAAACATCTAACACGTCTCTCAACAAGCAAACCAGCAAGCACCGTGATATTTTCACCCCTTAATCCTATCTGTTCTGCAGGCAGCTGTCAAAATAAATGTTTCCCAAATTGCCTGAAAGATTAGGGAGCTCATATTCTTGCAAACCACAGTTTCGCATTATAGCATTAATCAAATTAATTAAAGTAATATGATTAATTACTTAAAATGGCGAAAGTTTTTTTCCCTCCAGACAGTTTATCAGTGTGATTGCAGTGATGTGGGTGTCCCTGATGACACACCACTGCTCTGCTTTCCCCGGAGCAGCTCCGCCGTACCTTTGCATTTGCGAGGAGATGTCACGTCAGGGTGGCGCGACATTTGTTCCTTTCAAAATCGATTTAAGGGCTGTGTGGTGCCAGGGATTATGAAATACCACCAGTCTGCTATCTGTACCGAAACAATGGCACTGGTTTGTGGAAAAGACAGATGCAGTAATACCAGCCCACATTTCACCAGCGGGTGTAGCATTCACCCACGGGCTGCAGCAGGAGGGGCGTCGGTGACTTCTTCTGTGCTGGACACCTGCTGGCATTACTCAGCTCACCCATCACCAGATGTGTTGTTTCTGTGTCCTTCCATGTGCCTCTGACAGTATTTCTGAGAGGCACATTTGTTGCTGGATTATAAAGGGGGAGGTCTGCCATCCAACACCCAGCACGCCGATGGAGACACCCAGGACCGCTGGGAGGCTGCAGCTCTGCCTTGCCCCTCAGCTCTCCATGACTATGCACTTTTTCCCCTCCTACAAAGCAAAAAAACAGAATTAGAAGACTTCTGTCGTGGGTCTTCCTCACCTTCAGAGCAAAAAAATGAGCTGCTGCTGCAGCACCAGTGCACCCAAGCCAAGATTTTCTTGTAGGAACATGGTTTTCCCTCCACTGTCACCAGTTTCCCCTAGGCTCCTGGACGATGAGGCCCCATTGGGAAGAATACTCAGTGAGCTGCAAAATGAAATGATATCTGAGGACTCTCTCATGATAAATGACAATTTTACTTCTCAAACTTGGGGAGAGGAATTCTCCAGTAAGAGGTTTGGTCCCACCCTACCCCTGGATTTCGCTGTGTCTGTATCTCTGTTCTCCGTGCGCTGTGGTGGATCTTTATGTGGAAGAAATACCACTCTTTTAGGAAAAAAAAAGCTTCAAATCAGTGATTTAAGTCTATCTGTTTTCTGCATATGAAGGGGGAACTGTTACTTCCTGGTGGCTACCTAGAGGTTGATAGATGAAAAGAAGAGCACCTCTGGAGTGAATAGCAGGATGTAGCAAGAGTATGGCCTCCAGAAAGATACTAGAAATATCTCAGAAGGGGTTCTGCCACTCATGTTTGCAGATAACAGTATTTGCCTTCAAACTCAGGTGTTCCTGTTGACAGTCTTTTCTAGCTGACTTCCTACCAAAACTTGCAGCCACAGACTCTCCTGCTGCTGCAGTGAAGCAGCTGAAATCTGAACTTCTAGTGAAAAATGTCTGATCCTCTCATTAGCTCCTCAGTTTGGGACACTTTAATTAATTCCTCTGGCCACCTTCAGCTGTGGAGCAAGGTACCTCCCTCCCTCAGATACAGTGAGGGTACTTCTAAATACTTGCTGTGACATTTTTCACCACTTGCCTTTCTTTGGGCTGCCCATCCATTATTTGACAGACAAATTAGGAAAGTAATTCTCACCATCAGAAGTTGCAGCTGCCTTGAACAGAAGTGTTAGTTTCTCTCAAATATGAAGGGCAAGCTCTTGGACCATGATGGGAAAGCATCATTAGCTTTAACGACACCAAGATTTCCCCAGCCCCTGAAGGTCTTGTTCCTTCCTTTAGTTTGGGCTGTTATATATCCAATTTTGTGCTGACACGTGGAAAGTACACCAGTATATAAATAGGTTTTAATGCTGAGGGGCTATACTGGAAAGTTCCATGTGTCTTAACATAAATTGCACAGCAAATACGTGTTCTTTAGAAAAAGAAAAAAAGAAAATTCTTCCTAAAGTTTGGATAACCTTTTATCAGACTAATGGAAACATAATAAGGTGGAAAACAGCACTTACTCCAATAGTAAATTTGCCTGGCAAGATAGTAAAAAATAATCGGTAATTTTTTTTTTCCCCTTTCAAGTGCTAAAACAAATCAGCTCTTTGTTGATCTGACTTGGGTGGATCACTGAGCCTCAGCTTAAAAATATAGCACCGGGAGTGTGCAAATACTCTGCTAGCATGGGCAGAAGCAGTGGTATCCCTAAAGAATTCTTCACTTCATTCATGCAATTACGAATGCTGGGGGAATGCTGATTTGGATGTGAGGCCCCCAGCATAAAGCACTGAGCATTAAATGCACGAGCATTTCTTCAGAGCAGCTTAGCTGAAGTTTATCATGACCATTCAGCTATTGCCTAGCAACTTGTGAAGGCCATCAAAGAGCTCTTTGTCCATAGCTCTGGCAAAAACATTTTCTCTCAGATATCCTTATCAGTATCAGAACCAACGTGAAAACTTAATAAAAACAATTTTATTGTGTAAGATATTAATACTTGCATGGAACTGTGGCAGTCACAAACCAGTTGGTAACATTGTTGTAAAAGCTGAGTCTAATCTTGCTTTCCAAGTTCTAGTAAAAATGCTTCTTTTTCCTGAATAATTTCTGGCTTTTCTATCAAAGCATAGCTTTCTTTGCTGAAATTTCGTAAGAAGCATCACTCTGGAAATTAATTTTTTAGAATTTTTAAAACCCTTTTAATACTTCTAACCTATATCTTTCTCAAAAATAAACATTTGGTTTTTACAACTATACCATACAAAACTCAACTTGTTATTTTAAGTGCCTTGTGAACGTATCAAAATAAATAAATAGGGAGTGAGACTGAAAACTGTTTTAATAAGTAGAGATGCAGTAAACAACTAAAGGATTTCTGCCTTGCTACGTTCGTTCCTGACACTCAAAGGAGTGAATCTGATTTTCCTTACGATCAAGAGTGAATATAGTAAAATTATAGTGAAACAATCGCATTCAGCACTGCTGCAGTATGTTATGTTGTCATCATTGTTACTCAGTGATATTCAGTGTACAGTGTTTACTTGCTGAGTAGAGTGATGCCATTCTTCACCTCTGTAATGGGTGAAAGTGGGAAATAAAAGGCAGGTTTTTTCAGTTTCCCTAAGGGGTGACTTTCCCTGATGTGTACTGAAGGAGCATTTTTTTTCCCCTTTTCTCATTTTTAGCAGTAGTTGTGGCTGTTTTAAGCCCCGTGGCTCTGTGCAGCATGGGACCCATTGTCTTCCCCATCCCAGCGTGCCCGCATCACCCTGGGACACTCTGCTGTCATAAAGCATCCTCTGTGCACAGATCAAGGCAGTATAATTGAGCCTGGTGTTATTGTATCTCACTGGTCTACATAATCTCAGATAATGCACTTTGGTAGCTCTTGGCAACCACTGGCTTGTTAATAGTGACCATTATACACTGAGCACCGCTGACGGCCATTGAGGCTGTGAAGAATGTCTTTTTCTGCAGCAGGGTGCACCCAGTGCAGCTATGTGTGATATGGCACATAACCCTCACGTGGACACAGGGTTTTCACAGACTTGCAGGCCCGAATTCTCAAGTTTGGGAACCCCAGGCAAAGCACCAGCTGGAAGAAGTAGTCTTGTTTCTGAGGGGAAAAAATAAAAAATTGAAATGCAGTGATGTCATACTGCTCATGTGCACCAGCATCTCTCAGAATCAAACCTCTCTCTTTAATCTATTTATCCATAAATGAGTTAATGGAAAGGTTGAACTGGGACTGCTGAGAAACAAGTCAGCTCTGCCTCTCAAATGTAGATGGAGACAGGACAATGACATTGTCTGGGCAGGCAAAAAGTGAAAAAGGAGTGATGTAAGCAGCCTTTCATTTTGTGACAATAGGTTTGTTTTAGGTCAGTACTAATGATCCTTGTGCAATCAGGGCTTTTAGGTGGCCTGTGTACCATCTGCCAGTATCTGGATTTTTAAAGTCAAGTATTCTTCTGTCTTGCTGGCACAGGTTGGTGCAATCTGTTGAAACACATATTTGATTCTTCAGTCTGTTGATTGTCCTGCAGAGAAAAACAGTTCAAGAGTCTGGAGTTCCACCTTTCCTCTAATTAGAGAGTTGGTCTTTAGATATGGGCAGCTTTGCAAGGCACATGCTGGGGCTGTTGAGGAATCACCTCTGAGTCTGATCTATCAGCAAACCATGTAATTATTGT
>VZTF01004397.1:69354-90149 GCA_013397755.1 Cnemophilus loriae
CCCCCGCCCTTGTCACATGTGAAACTGTTTTGCTTTTTTTTAGGACTCTGGCAGCCGTTGAACCTGTGGCATATTTTGCTGGAAATACTTACAAAGCAAGACATGCTTGTGGTTGGATCCAGTCCACTTTTCCCTTAGTGGAGGGTTCATTCAGTAGAGGAATTACAATAAAACTTGATTGTTAATGCAAAGTGCTGCAGACACAATACGGTCTGAGTTCCACGGTGGTGCCTGCTGGCATTTAACATGCACAGTGCTTCTTAAAAAGCAGGAAAATTATACTTAATGTTGCAGCATTGTGAAGAAAAGTGACAAGCAAACAAACAAAAGAACCCAGCAAACAAACTATGATTGGATAACTGTCACGAGTGGTTTGTATTATGATTTGTCTGTAGAGATTCAGGTTGTGGCCATTTTACAATCAGTTTTATACCAAAGCAGGTTAAACAAAGCCCTGACTGACCAGCATCCTTAGCACTGTGGCAGCTAAGCATTTTGGAATGCTCACATGGTGTGTTTGGAAACCCTTTGTGTGCACTACATTTTTCCGTCCGGTACGAGGCTGAGCAGTAATCAGCTCACCACTAATTAGAAATCATTCAGTGTCCCACACCCCATTATTATACACAAATTATGTCAGACACGAAGAATTCTCAGAAGTTCCTGCAGTACCTTTTGTCGTGCATTTCCCAAACATAAAATCTGAAACCAGAAATCTTCTGCCGCTTTGCAACAGCCGTTATGGAGGAAGCAAAAGCCATTTATGTACATCTCATCAAAACTGGAATATGAGGGAAATTCACTGTTCTGGGGGAAGGCAGGAACAGAGATGCCAAGTTTACCTTGTACTTTCTTGATGTGATGTTTTCACAAACAGGTTGTGTGAGCTGTGCTTTAAAGTTCTGAGAAGCAAAGGTTTGACCTAACTGTGCGTAAGAGCTCCTCACAGATGTTTTGTTTGTTTGTGGTTGCAGGTATTCACTGTGACAGTGTCTGTGCTGAGGGACAGTGGGGCCCAAATTGCTCCTTGCCTTGTTACTGCAAAAATGGAGCATCCTGCTCTCCAGATGATGGGATCTGTGAGTGTGCACCAGGATACAGAGGCACCACTTGCCAGAGAAGTAAGGACAACATAAATGCTTCAAAAATCTCTGTTTCTCCCTCTGTTGCTTGGAATACATCTCATATAATATCATAATGCTTTGCTAATTGTAGTGTGAAAGACTCGGAAACACTCCTTGATTGGACATTTTGTCAAAATACATGAATATTCAGCAAAAGGAAAGGTTATCTGAAATGAACAAGTGTTTCCATCTAGTGCTCTTCTTGTTAGGGTACAGCTTTCCTTTTATTCACTGCCTGTGCTGTGGCATTGTTATGAACGTGACTTTCCAAGAAATGCAGCAGGGGATTCCATTCTAAAGCATTTCTAAATGTGATTGATGAGTTTTAAGTTTGCAATACAGGTAAATAAAATACACTTGAGTTTCAGAAACTAAAAGCCTTCCTGTTGAGTCTGCTAGGGATCACTGGCTTCGTTAGTATCTGGGTTTTTAACACTTGTTTTTTAAGAACAGTCAGTGGGATCAGGCCCCACAGTAAGCAGAGGATATCAAATTTACCCATGGGTCCTTTTGGAAAACTTGTCTGTGTAAAATTCAGATTGCATCAAGAGAGATACAGATGAACTAAGGAAAATCATTCCAGAATCAGGCAGGTAAATAGTAAGTCTGCCCTCCCAAGATTTGTCACAGTTTGCCAGCAGTCCAGCTGCCTTCAGTTCGAATCACTGAAGCTATGAGGGAAAGGTGTTCAGGGGAGAGAAATGTGAGCTGTCTGGAACTGGAGGGGAGCCCAGTTTCCAGAGCAGGTCTCCCAGAAACAGGATCCAGGAGCAGGTGCGTTAAGGACAAGCAAAGATGCTCCTGGGTCTTCCAAAAGAGGCTTGAAAGGCAGGAGACGACCTGAAGTGGTCACTGGCAAAGGAGAAGGAGAACCAGAGGAAGGCGAAGTTCTACCTGTCCAGGAATGGCAAAATTTCAAGCTGAAGGCTGTGACATGGCACTGCTAAATCCCACATAAGTGTGGCATTAGTATTCCTTGAGCATTTCTGACTGTGAGCAGTAATTATTCTCACTATCTAATCTCTAAGAGCCCTGCAGTCAATCAGTGAATCCGAAGTGTAACAGTGCCGTGTAAAAATGTTCCCTTGTGTTTTGGAACTGTGCCTATAACCTGGACAAGAGGCTCCCAGTCCAGTGCCCCTCTGAGGCACAGCCTGCAGGCTGGGAAGACAAAGGTCATACGAATAATTTGGATCCTGGTCAGAAAGAGCCTTTTCAGTAAACAGGAAGACCTTTCGGCACAGTTTCACTTGGAGAAGTTAATCTCTCTGTAGAGATCTGGCCATATAACTTGTATCAAGTGTGTAATTAAAAGACTGAATCCTGAATTAAATTAAAATATTGAAAAGATTCCAAGGTAGTTTTGTCAGTGCTAATTGCAGCTGTTCAGGTATTTCTCTTGATCTATTACCTAATATTCTAATTTGTCAAGAAATAAATGCCAAAAGGGATTAGATCAACAAAGAAGGCGAAGCAGCCATTTTTTTTCTCTCCTTTTTTTCCTTTTTCTTTTTGAGAAACTCATGCTTTTAGCATCACAATTAACTGGACAGCTCTGTATTTCTGGTCTCAGGTTCTCTGAAAGTTAGGGTGACTCTGTACCATGTAAAAGAAACGCTGATTGGAAAACATCTGTGCTTTTTATCCAGTGAGGTTATGGCTATTTGAATTCCAAGCTAGGAGACACATCAAGAATCAAGGTCTAAGATGACCTTACTCATCTAGAGATAAAACCATTCTCTCTGTTACTTCAGATGTGCTTCAAAAGATGTCCTTGTTTAGCCAAATAAAGTATGCATGCATTCCAAACATTATCCAAGTTCAGGGTGGCTTGACATGTAATGGAATGTCAACAAAGTCATGATGAACCAGAAAACACCAAATCCTTGAGGAGAAGGAGCAGATCTTGCTTTGGGAGTGTAAATCACTGAGCTGCACAAATAACAGCGACCACCACTGGGGTTGGAAGGCAGAGCCAGGTCCCAGCCGGGAGCAAGTGGCCTGCAGGGTGGCTGCTGGCAGGCAGCAGTGACAGCTTGTCCCCTCTGGTTCCAGTCTGCTCGCCGGGGTTTTACGGACACCGCTGCAGCCAGACCTGCCCCCAGTGCGTGCACAGCAGTGGCCCCTGCCACCACATCACTGGCCTGTGTGACTGCCTGCCTGGATTCACAGGAGCCCTCTGCAATGAAGGTACAGGTGACCGTAAAGAATCCGTGGGATGCGCACACCAAGTGCTGGAATTATTTCCATTCCATCACTTGGGAGCTGTAAAACCGAAGGTATTTTCTGTTGTGGAATGTTCCGTTTATAAATCAGGAATCTTAAAAGCTGTTTCATCCTTCAGTATGAAACCCTCTGTACTCTCAGTTGCATTATTTGTGTGGTGAATATGGATGTGGTGCTCACCATGATTTATAATACCTCACTTTACCCTTACACTAAGCAATACCTCCCTCAGACCAAATACTGGTTGTTTTCTCTTGAAATTAAGAAAATAAAATCTTGTTGTGATCTCTAAGGAGTTCTAATTCTGACAATGCCTTCTCAGTATGTCCCAGTGGCAGATTTGGGAAGAACTGCGCTGGAATATGCACCTGCACCAATAATGGGACTTGTAATCCTATTGATAGATCCTGTCAGTGCTACCCTGGGTGGATTGGTAGTGACTGCTCTCAGCGTAAGTACCAACTGGTTTTTTCCCTTTAATTTTAGAACAAATAAGCAGGGTCGAGCTATTTAAATTACCATTTTTTTCTGTAAAGAAACACTGTCCTGAGTCACAAATTAGGACTTTATGGTAAATAATGGAGAGATCCTAGACTTCTCTGGCCAAGAACAAAGCTGAGATTTTCTCAGACGCAGGTTAGTGCTCTGGCTGCACAACCATCCTTGGTCTCACTAAGCATTTGAACATTTTGTTAAGAAATTTGTCACTATGCCTTTTTCTTTAAGTGCTTGTAACTCTGTGATGGATTTTCCTCTTTCCTCCTTTTCTAAGTGTTTTCACAGATAGGCATTTTTAGTGTCATTCTGCCTCAGTCAGTGAGTATTGTCTTGGTTTGCTGAACTCAGTGGACTCTTCATTACTGACTTAAAAAGGAGAAGGGAAGGCCCTAATTTTACTATTTTTTGTGAACTTATTTTATTAAATAGTCACTCCCCATATGCCTGGAGGGGTCTATGCAATTTACTAATTAGAGGAAAGAATTGTTTTAAGGAAAACTCTCACAAGAAGCATATCCAATCCCATAAGGTGCTAAAATCTACACAGTCTGAAACACACATGTGCCAAAATTTCAGTCAACCCACTTGTGTGAATAAAAGAAGCTGCACCATACCCTTAAATGTCAGACATTGTGCTGGGGTTTCCAGGGAAGTGCATTTTTTAATAACATGGCTCATTGGTTTATATCATTTACGGTTTGACTGGCCCAGGTTAACAGGCTCTGCACAAGTGCAGGGTAACATCTGGTCAGTTTGGAGAAAAAACCCAGAAAACAACTTTCCTGGCTAAATTCTGTGCAGTGATTAGCATGCACAGCCCAGTATGATACCAAAATAAATCTTGGGCCCATTCCTGTGGAAGCCAGTGGCTACAAAGGTCCCTGTTTTTATGGTAAAATAAGTAGGTGGTTGGGAGAGTAGCAGAATAGGGGTATTTAGGAGGAGGAGGGACTTACTCACTGAATCAATATCAAGAAAATGGTGCCAGCAATATGAATGGAAGTGTTTATTGAGGCTGTGCTCACAGACCATAACAGAGGAAGTTTATTTGCTTTGTATAAAGGCCTTTCGTTCACATGGAAAATAATGATTCTATTAATTTCTTTCAGAACCAGCGACCTTTTTTAAACTTCTAACCTTTTGCCTGTATGTGATTTACATTCCTTCTTAGCTGACCACTAATTTCAAACACAAAACAGTAATAAAAAACAATTACAAGGCACAACTGAAATGAAAGTAACAAAAAACCAAACTTAGTGCTTTTTTTTTCAATTCTTTATAATTTTTAAGGAACTGAAATTTGGGAAAAAAGGTGATACTTTGGAAAAGTACAGCCCATTTATACACGAACCATTATGCAAATGTTTAAAGGATTCAAGAGTTTTATTGGTCTCAGGCAACCAAATCAGGACAAAACAATAAGGAGTTGACAGCCTTTTAAATTTACACAGGAATAAAACCAAGGCTTCAAGTGTGTGACCTGTTTCTTCTCTCCTATGAAATACTGACACTGTACTTCCATAAAACTATTTTTAAAGTCCTAAAGAACTATTTATTTTACTACTTATTTTTAAAATATTAAGTACTGCTTAAAGTACTGCTTTCTTTACTAAAGAAAAAGAACCCTCAAGATGAGAATCCTACTCAACAGAAAGGGTCTATTCTTAGAGCACCCTCTTCACTTAGTGATATTCTACCAGGAAGAAAATTATCTTTTGCTGTCTCTGAATAGTAATTAGTATTTTGGAACCACTTCACAGTTCTAGTGGCAGCACATAGCATCAGATTCATCCATCATGACATTTCCAAAGCAGCCAGTAAATTCTGTCTCATAATGAGTCGACATGATTGTGAGCAAAATAATCTCCATTCTATGGATAATTACTTGGTGTTTAGAAATATTATATTGATTATTGGACCCATGGAAGCAACTGAGTTAACCAGATTAAGTTACATACCTGATTTTCTTCACATATAGGCAAATACATAGAATTAGTGGAAGCACAAGAAGCAAGCTTAGTATTGGGTCTAAAGCTCGAGGCTATACAGGAGTTTCAAAATTCTCTGGTTTCCTTCACTTTCGAGATTTTAAAGCTGTATCCCCTTGACTCTTTGCAGATTAAAAAATAAATGAAGAAAGGAAACCTAATGGCTTTCTCTGTGAGAAAGCTGCTATGAATGTCCCATTTACTGAGTATCGAGTATGCATTTTTCACACATTTAATATTTTTCAGCACTTTTTACCTGGAGTAAAATGGTGCCGTGACTGAAATAAATGAATAAATCTGTGGCTGTTTGCTCAGAATAGAGCAGCCCAAAACATGCACTTGGGAGGAAAACAGCAAACACCGAACAAAGCAGTGCTCGTGTGTGAATGGAAGCAGCTCTATTCATGTGCATCAAGGCACCTTTGTCATTTGAGGTTGATTAATTGCTCTGGGTTGTTGCAGCTTGCCCACCTTCCCACTGGGGACCAAACTGCATCCACACGTGCAACTGCCACAATGGAGCTTTCTGCAGTGCCTACGATGGGGAGTGCAAGTGCACCCCGGGCTGGACTGGCCTTTACTGCACACAGAGTAAGTGAATTTTGTGTTTGTTCTTACTCTGAACATCAGTGACAGAACTACCCTCCAGAATAGCTTGTAGCTCAGCACCTGGAATTCAAATACTGATAGAGAAGCTGTTTTATTTAGAACCTTGAAAGATGATTTCACTAGACTGTAACATCATAATTTCTTTTGGAATTTTCTTCATTTAATAATATATTAATACTGATTTTTTTTTTCCCCAAGAGTTTTTTGTTAAAAGTAAAATAGCTGTGCAGTGACTGGGTATGTGGCTTTCATTACATGCTGGCTAGGAGTTCATACGAAGTTTGAGAAATAAATATTTGTTAGAAATAAATATTGATAAAATTGGCTTCTTATCTCTATTATATTACACTTTCAGTTTGGTTTACCTTCAATTCAGGTTGCCTCACTGACTGTGATCCTGGCCACAACCCTTGTATCTGACCTCAAGAAACATAGGACTGCTGCCTGTGTTTTGCATTCAGTGTTCAAATACGTGTTTTTCACAAAATCAGAACTTTGCTGTTTCAAATGAGTAATGTCATAGTGGCAAGAAAGAACAGATACATTACAGGACCATATGGATGCAGTTCTGGGAGACATTCACTATGCTGGTTCAGCTGTCAGCTACCAGGGGTTTTTTGCTTCCTGCTGGTGAATAATGATCTCTTTGCAGTGGTGTGTCTTCTTCATACTGAAGTGGTTTCTTTGTGAGTAGCTCAGGTAAAATATGTTGTTATTTTGGCTTTTTTATGCTTCAGCTTAAACTATGAAGGAAATATGTCCAGAGGTTCACTGACTGATGGACAGACTCTGAAAGTGCCCTCTTCCTCCTCCCTCAAATCTCTTCTGAAGCCCATTTCTTCAAGGAGCTGTCTTTTCAGAACCTCTGCTGCCACAGCACCACTTCCCAACTCCATTTCTGCCTGATGTGTATTTTAAACCTCTTCAGACAAGGCAGGTCTTGGTCCCTTGTGCTGACAGAACTCTCAGTTTCTGGAGCTGCCGGAGCGAGCCCTCAGTAACACACTGAACCTGAATGTTGGCATTCCACTACCAGAGCAGCTGTTTCACCCCTCTCCCCCCTCCCTCTGCTTGTGTTGCAGGGTGTCCCCTGGGGTTTTTCGGGAAGGACTGTGCCTTGATCTGCCAGTGCCAGAACGGAGCCGACTGCGACCACATCAGCGGGCAGTGCACGTGCCGGACGGGCTTCATGGGGCGGCACTGCGAGCACAGTGAGCACACCCCTGTCTCTGCCTTGGGACACAGCCTCTGGGCTCCAGGGGCAGTTCTGGTGGGCGGAGAGCTTTGGGAGCTGGCCACAGGCTTTTCCCAAGCAGTTTAAAACCTGACAGAATTAAGTTGTTACGATTGTGGCGTCTGTTTCTTTGCACTGCTTTTAGTCGCTTTGGGTGTAATGCTAAAGGAACACCCAATTACTCAAAAGCAACAGAATGAATCCAAGGAATTGTCATTAGCATCCTGTGAAAGCAACAGAATGTATCCATTGGCATAAACCACAGTGACAGCTAATAGTTGGAAAACCAGAGATAAGAACTAACGCATCAGTGCTGGTGGAGGAGATCAGTCTTCGCAGTGTGGTTTTACAGCGCAGCTGGATTGCGAAAGCGTCGCAGGCGGCGTTTTGTTCTCTTACGTGTGTGGTTCTGTCCTCAGGAAGATCAGGGATAACACCCCTGACATCACTGGTGGTGTAATGTGGTACAGCATTAATGGAATAATCAGGCTCGTGAGCACAGGACTGTTGGTCCAACCTTTGCTGACTTTACGGAGCTGTGCTCCCAAATTTGTGCGTTCTGATGACGTCTGTGTTTCTCCACAAAGCTTCAGTACTGTTCAGGAAAATATAACTTCTTAAAATAGTCTCTTGACATCAAAACATCACTTTGAATAATTTGGCAAATCTAACTCTGTCACGGATTTTGTATTTTATCCTACAAGTTGGTAATAATGATTTAACAACGTTAAGCTAAATCTTTTGGTATTCATTCTAATTCAGACCTTAAAATGCCAAAATATATTATGACATGATGGGTTCTGCCCACCCATTTACCTCAGTATTTATAACCTTGTTTTAATAACTGTAATCAAGAGAAGGAGGGGGTACATAAACATGAAGTTTTTCACTTGAGTTGGGATTCATCAAGACTGCAAGACCATTCTCTGGCACCCATTGTGTTACTTTATATTGTAACCTATTCCAAATAAGGAAAGCATGAAAGATGAGTTAGATTCTTTTAAAAAGACAAAAAAGAAGTAAATATAGTTGCAGAACTCTCGAGAAATTTCAGAGGATTGAGTCTCAAAAGGTGAAGAAATACTACACTTGCTAAAACCATCAGAACTACTATAATGTGACAGGCCACACAGTACCAAGAGGTGGCAGTATAAAATAAATAATTTTTATCACTGTGAGGTAATTCTCTACCAGAATGCTTACATGAGGTAGGAGACACTCTGATCAGTAATTAAGTATTGTATTCAGATCATTCAGGGAGAGAAGTAATTAAGTACAACTCTCCCAATTACCTTATTCTCCATAATTTAGCATTTGTCTCCTGTCAGCAGTTTCTCAGTGTATACGTTACAGTGTCAGAGCATGCTGTGGGCAGCAGTTTTATTTCTCTATAAATGTGTGGTGCAGTTTAGACTCACTGTTAGGGCCCTTTCCTTTTGCTGTTCCACATCAGCACATCTGTCACACCACAGGGCACCATCCAGGTGTCTGGCTCCACCTGCATGATTACGTGATTTTTCACGCACTGGGATCTGAGTCTTCTGGCTCTTTATTCACACCTTGCCCACTTCTTCACCACCTTCTACCCTTTTTTTATTTTTTTGCCCCCCCCTTTTTTCTTTCCTCGATTCCTGACTGCACTGCCTTAGTGGCATTGCAGCTGAAGGATGAATTCACATCTAAATACAGTTTCTCTCTCTCCTGCACACGGAGGGGTCCTCTTCGGAGCCGTTCCAGGAGAGACCTGATGCTAATGACACATTGCCATCTGCTGACCACGGGCAGGAACGAGTGGGGTTGGACTCGTGGGGTGCTGCAGAGCTGTGACTCCAAACCTTTTAATGGGTTTTTGTTTGCTTTTACTCCGTGCAGAATGTCCCCAGGGCACATACGGGTACGGATGCCGCCAGATCTGTGACTGTCTGAACAACTCCACCTGTGACCACATCACGGGCACCTGTTACTGCAGCCCAGGCTGGAAAGGGGCCAGGTGTGATCAAGGTAAAGCCCAGACCCAGTAAAATTAACTGTAATTGTTTCACACAGAAACTGGATTCACCTATCAAACACCATCTCTGTGTCATTCATTAAACAAATCTGATAGGTGTGTTTAAGTAGCCCATTCTGTTAATGCATGTAGGTTTTGGAGGCTTTAAATTAGATGCCTCAGTGATAATTAACTGAAGCAAAGTAAATGGAGTGTAGATTGCATGAAATTACAGGGCTGTGCTGCTCAAAGCTGTTGATGGAGCATGGGCTTTGCCCTGAGAATGTTCTTACTTTTTCAAATTCATGAGAACTCTTTTCTGTGAAGATTCTGAGTGTTTTCCCTTTCTGTGAACATTCTGAGTGGTTTTTTTTAAGGTTAGGATTGGTTTCTGACAGAGTTCTATTCTGGCTTTATTAAATACAGTTAGATGTAGAAGTGAGATTTTTGTCTCCTGCTCCTGACACGTGACCCCTTTGGATTTATTCCACTTATTTTTCACTTCTTCTTCTATTCCAGCCGGTGTAATTATAGTGGGAAACCTGAACAGCCTGAGCCGCACCAGCACTGCCCTCCCCGCTGACTCCTACCAGATAGGAGCCATAGCTGGCATCATCATTCTTGTCCTGGTTGTGCTTTTCCTGCTGGTGCTGTTCATCATTTACAGGCAGAAGCAGAAAGGGAAGGAGACACACATGCCCACCGTGACCTACACCCCTGCTATGAGGGTCATCAATGCAGATTACACCATTTCGGGTATGTGATGTTTAGAACAGATTTTTTTTTTTCCCTCCATCTCTTGGCTTTGTGCTCAGATCTGCCCCTAACAGGGCTTGAATTCATATATTTCTGCTTTTGATACCGTAAAGGTGGCTCACCCTGGCAAAATGTGTTAATTGTAAGGAGAAGTGACCACATACGTTGCTTTACTGTGCAACATTCTGCACCCTCAAACGAATTTTTGCTGCATTAAACATCGGCATTTCTATTCCTCTGTGCCTGCTTTTATATACAGTTGGAGTGTGGCAAAATCTGGTTTCTACAAGGGACTTTAAATTCAATGCCAACAGCTTGAATACAGAAATAGTGTAGAAAATCAGGATTTCACACTATCTATGGCAAGATCCTGCAGACAAACAGACAGCAAAAGTTTGAAACTAATTAAGAGCAGGAGCAATGAAAGAAACAGGAGTTTTTGACCTACTAAAGTGCCTGTGAGTTGGGATTCAGTGGGAACATGAAACTTCAGGCAATGGTGCCTTCTGAACACCACTGTTAAGGAAGGCAGCAGCTGAAGAAGGCAGCAGGAGCACTTGCCAGAGTTAAGAAAAAGCAAATCAGCAAAGGTCCTGGTGTTCTTGGAGCACCAGAAGATGCTGGTGCAGGCTTGATGGTACAAGAGACTGTAATGATGACTAGAAAGGAAAAACAGGGCAAGGGACCACAGCAGAGAGAGGAGTTCATTTAGCAGGTTACACTGGTGAATGCTCTGTGCTGAAAGTGAGGACATGACTTGTCACTTACTGCCCCATATCTCTAATTTCTTTGAATGAATAAAAGATACTTAGTTTTGTGTTTGTTGGGGTTTTTTTAAGAAGCTCCAGGTCAGATTCTGAAATCAGTGCAGCACTCTCAAAAGCAAACCTTAAGAAAGAAATGCCTTGTTGTTTTCAGTTCATTTTCCTTTCTCTTTTCTTTTCAGAAACCATCCCTCATACCAATGGTGGAAATGTCAACAGCCACTATTTCTCCAACCCTAGTTACCATACTCTGACTCAGTGCTCCAGCCCACCTCATGTCGCCAACATGGAGAGACTGACCTTGGCAAAGGTAAAGCAGAAAATCACGCACACTTCTCTGTCAGTCTTTAGTTTGTTTCACATTGTTCCCGAATCTCCTATTTGGCTTATTTTTGCTCTTCCTGATTATCACCTAGAAATTCAGCATCTTCCGCCCTATTTCAGTTTTATTACCTCTCTTTCTTTGAAACAGGCAAAAACCAGTCAGCTGTTTGTGAACCTGAAAAATATGGAGCCTGGAAAACGAAGTGCTGTCATGGACTACACAGGAACACTGCCAGCAGACTGGAAACACGGTGGCTACCTCAATGAGCTTGGTAAAAAAACAAAAAAAAAAAAAAAGAGGAGAATGTGAATGTTACTCATTTTCTGTGGGATGCATCCCTTAAGGCAGAAAGAGATAAAAAAGTGACCCCTTGTGAGGAATGGTGGAACAGTTTGATGCTCAGATCTGCTGCGTTTGGTTTGGGGTTTGTTTGGGTGTTTGTTTGTTTTTCGGGAAAGGGTTTCAGTCATAATGCTCAATATTCAGCTTTATGTTTTCTTAGAGCATTTGAACTCGCACTAAATGCTCTTCAGAGACACTTGCTGTGGTTAACCCAAGGCAGGAGATCCTGAGCAGCAAGGAGGTTCCAGAGGACTTGGATGAATGCTGATATTGTGTCTGTTTCCTAGAAGATCAAATAGGATTACCTGGGTGACTCGAGGCTGGTGACCTGAGCATTAAACTTGTAAAAACAACAGGACAGGTGGCATGAGATCTAATAAATAAAGAAGGGGTAGGAATAAAATTAATTACATTTAGGTCTCCTTAAGTAATAACACTTCCCTCTTGAAAATTACGAATTTTGTTTAGATAGTGCATAGATAAAATCATTTTAGGCTTTTATAATGCTTCTAGCATAGTACCACAATACAGCCTAATTAATAAATTAGCCCCCCACAACATCAATCAAAGCTATTTGAATAGATCAGTAACCAGGAAAGAGCCAGGTCTCTGAAGACAGCTGTTGTGCACAGATGTTTACATTTATTGAGAGAAATCTGTGAGGAACAGGTAATTGCAGAGTTGTGGATTCAGGAGCAAGGTGTTCAGGCCACTGGGGCTGGAACAGGGTGACCCTGATTTGGGAGTAATTAAATCTGGAAGCAGAGCATCGAGAATTGGAGTAAACTGCACACCCTGAGATTTTCAGGTCAAGGTGGGATGCCTTTCTGGTAAGATAAGGTTTACCCAGACAAAAAAGATATGCTTTAATCCAACAGCACTTACTAGGCTTACTCAGGAGTGAGTAATGGGTGTTATGTGAGGTCAAACTTGATAATTTAATGGTTCCTTATGACCCACCTTCCTGTTCCTGTTGGAAAATGTACAGCAAATAGTACAAGTGCTTGTGCACCCCCATCCTGGCCAGTTCCACAGTGCTTGAGAGAATTATTCAGCTAAGGCAGAAATGAGGCCCAAGGCAATTTTTAAACATTTAGAAGCTGTTGTCTAATCACTTTTGTTTTCTTTGATTTTAAAACTACTCTTGTTTTTGTATCTCTTTTTTCCTCAGGTGCTTTTGGACTTGATAGGGGATATGTGGGGAAGTCCCTGAAAGGTGAGTTTGTTTACTGATGTATTGAGATGAAATTACATAGACATTCCTTTTACTCTTCTAAGTTACCTTTGGTTTCTGGGTGAAGAGAATATAAAAGTAATGCTGGACTAAATTTTTTCCTAGACACTGAATCAATGCATGATTGGTTTATTTGCTGGTGTGGCATTTTTTTTCTTTTTTGAATGGAAATTGTTGGATTTAAAAAAAAACAAAAAACAAACCCACAAACCAAGCCTTTTTATGTCCCCTGTGTGTCACATAGATCAAATGTTTTCTGTCATGCTTGAGTCACAACACAGCTCAATTCTAGACTGCAGAAGAGGTTAAGACTCATGCTGTCTCTGCTGAAAGGCTTTAAAAGAGAGACAATTCCAATTGCAGCTGGCATGGTCTGCATGACCACAGACCTTCAGCACATCCATTGCAGGCCTTTGGAAAGGATATCAAAATACAGAGATACAGACAGGAATTAAAAGCTTCAGAAATCCAGGGTAGTGATCTGATATTTTGACCTGAATTATTCCATTTTCTCATAAGACTTTACAGTGTGCCACCCTGGTGCGTGTCACTGCTTGTAGTACCTGATTAAGGTATGCCAAGGGTGCCTGGATATCCAAACAATGGAAAAGGTATAGCAAAGTCCATATGGATAATGAGTTAAATACATAGAAAGCAGCTGGTTTGTCGCATTGTGTATAATAGGGCACAATTAAACTGACAGAGTGATTTATTACACCTGGTTTTTCTGCCCTTGGCTCACAGCAACCCCCTGCAGCTCCAGGCTGGGGTGGAGTGGCTGGAAAGCTGGGAAAGGCCCTGGGGGTGCTGGTGACAGCAGCTGGACACGAGCCCAGGGGTGCCCAGGGGGGCAGGAAGGCCAATGGCCCCTGGGCTGTCCCAGCCGTGGTGTGGCAGCAGGACCAGGGCAGTGACCATCCCAGTGCTGAGGCCACACCTCGAATCCTGGGGGCAGCTCTGGGCCCCTCATGACGAAACAGACATGGAGACCTTGGATATCAGGAAAAATTCCTTCCTGAAAGGGTTGTCAAGCACTGACACAGGCTGCGCAGGGAAGTGGTGGAGTCCCCATCCCCAGGGAGATTTTAAAAGATGTGAAGATTTGGCACTTAGGAACGTGGTTAAGTGGTGGATTTGGCAGTGTTACATAAATGGTTGATCTGAAAAGGTCTTTTATAACCTAAACCATTCTACAGTTCTGTGGATTAGAGAAAGCCCAGTTCAAATGAGTCACAAAATCATGAGCACCCATCCACTGACAGGTCCACCAAGGTCAGTCTCATGTTGGATATGGAGTCAGAAATGAGCTAAGGCAGTGTCAGGTTAAGTAACGCAATATATCGCAAAGAAACACTGAGAACAAAGTAACATGAGCACCCCAAAATCACTTCCCAGCATGAGCAAATACATCTCTGAAACCAGTTATTCGTCCTTCAGTTAAATCCTGAAGCCACCTGATGTTTCCTTTCCAGTTCTCCTGCATCTGCCTTACAGAAACTCAGAAGAAGCTGGTTATTCTTTTAGTGTGGCTCCATACTCAAACTTTGCACCACCTAAGCCATCCCTAGAAATCACGCTGCCGTTTGCCCACACATTGCTCTTGGGAACAGTCTCAGATCCGTTATTTTAATGGTGTCCTGAGCTCAGCACCTGGAAGGGTAGAAAGTGTTCTGAAGTCCTTGTGACAAACTGATTCTACAGATTATATAATGCTAGGTCACATTTTAACCAGAACTGAAGATGCTCAGACTTTGCAACAGTAATTTGCTGGTGGCAAGATCAAGTCCATTAAAGAGCACAGCAGTTGAGACGCTTTCATCGGTTGTTGTAAATAATTTTGAAGTGTTGTGACTGATTTCCATTTCAATACTCACTTCTGCGTGACTTTTCAGAACTCAGCATTAAAGAACACTCTTCTTTTTTGGCAGCAGTGTCCATAACACAGCATGCTTGAGATGGTAACTTGTTTTTCTTTTTGTAGATCTGGTGAAGAACTCTGAATACAATTTAAGTAACTGCTCGCTGAGCAGCTCTGAGAACCCCTATGCTACTATCAAAGACCCACCAGCTCTGGTGCCAAAGAGTTCAGAATGTGGCTACGTGGAGATGAAGTCCCCAGCACGTCGTGACTCCCCCTACGCCGAGATCGCCGGCTCTGCCACAGCCAACAAGAACGTGTATGAAGTTGGTAGGTACAAAATCTACCTCTAGATTGTGGGGGTTAAGAACAAAGAGTGCAGGGCTTTTTGTTCTTTAAATCAGTTTAATCAGAACACGTGAAAATCACTGGAAAAACGAAAACTACGTGTTCAGGTTCTGTGTTCTGCTCAAAAGCTGTAACAACAACCTCATTACTTGTTTGGTGTAATTCACACCAACGGGGTTTGTAGCACCTTCAGCTCTGTTCTGTAACCTACAGGAACCTCTGAATTTCCCTGGTCTGAAAGCCTTCCCTTAAACAACAGCATAAGAGAAGCTTAGAATTTGATTGCAATATAGTTCACCTCTAGGTTAGACTGAATGGAGCTGCAGTAAGTGTACGGGAAGGGTAGAAAAGTTCTGTTTCCTTCTCTTGATCAGAATAAAATGTCATTTTCACCCACAGACGTAGTATTCCACTAATATGGGCCCTACCTAGTTAGTGTATTTCTGTAGTTACAGAAAACTTTGGGGTCTTGTGGAGTGGTAGCTATCCTGATCATCTCTGGGCTGTAATAAATTGTGCCCAGTGTCACAGGATACATTTTCCTTTCCTGCCCGCAATTAGACATCACTGAAATCCATCCACATCCTCGCTGTGCTTTTAAGGACTGTTATAAAGCCTTGATTAAAACCCCCAAACTCAGGTTGGGTTGTGGGCTTTTTTATTTGCTGAAATTTAAGACACATAAAGAAGAGATGCTGTCTTGGTTCTGTCAGTAAAGACACTCATGGCAGGGCCCTGCTGCAAGTGTGAAGCGAAAACACCAACCTGTGTTTCTACACGTGCATTTCAGGAGTCAGCATGATGAGGAATCTTCCTACTGAAGCAGAAACTGAAATGAAGTATCAGTGTTTTCCCTGAAGCTGAGTGTATGTGCTGTCTCTCCTCACAGAGCCCACGGTGAGCGTCGTCCAGGGCGCGTTCGGCAGCGGCGGCGGGCGCTTCGGCCAGGATCCCTACGACCTCCCGAAAAACAGCCACATCCCGTGCCACTACGACCTGCTCCCCGTTCGAGAGAGCCCCACGCCCTCCACAAAGGGGGTCAGCAGCGAATGACCCCACAAGAAGCTGATGCCTACAGCCCTGGGACTCTCAAGGGGCAGAGTGGCGTGGTCGTGCTCCTTCCTCTCTGGCTTACCATCTCTCTTGGCTCCTGATCTGTCCGGCAGGTAACTGCTGTACCTTAAGCAGAATCTCAGCACGAGGTCTGTATTGCATATACAAGTGACAGATGGACAAATGCCACACTCTGGGGATCCTGATTATTCTTCTTTTTTTTTCATGGCAGTACATTTTATAGAAACAGGTATGCAACACATTTATACTGTAATATACTGGCTTAAAAAATAGTAGTTATCTGCAGATTAGTCTTGATAACATCACATTTTAGTGACTTCCAATATAGGCTTCATGTTTCAGAGTAGTAATACTCCCAGGACAGTGCAATTTACCAAATACCACTTTGTACAGGTGATCTGATTCACCAGTTATTCACTAGTAGAAGGAAAACTGCCTTGCCAAATTTTACCTTCCATTCTTATCTTTAGTCAAGACATATTATAAAGAAACAAGATCTGATGGGGATAAGTAAGCACAATATTGCAGTTGTTTGGGAAATCCATCATCAGGCTTTGCTGTCCATTGCGGGTGGTGGATGTACTTGGCTTGAACAGTTCTGGAGATAAAACAGTTGCACAGTACATCAATACTACGTGATCCTTCAAGATCTCTTAGTACTGCAGACCCAGCCAGCACCAGTCTTCAACAAGTATTTTGCTACAGTTCAGCTTCGTGTGTTGCAGTTCTGACCACTATTTCTGCCACACACAAACCAATAATCCACAACATATCAGTTATTACTTCAAAAAATATGTAAATTGAATCAGTTTATTTTTGTCACCATGGACTGATTATGTAAGGAGTGGACAAAGGTGATGACTTCTGTAAATCTTAACTGCAAGGAAGGGTTTACATTTTATAAAAAGGTAGTAATAATGACTGTAATATAGGATAAAGATAGTAAAGTGTTCTGACTTTTTTTTCTTAGAAATAACTAAGCAAACTCTGTGCATACTTGCTAAAAAGGCACCTTTTCTTTTTTATAGTTGATGTAGGAAAACACATGCTTAAGCTGGTCTTTTGCATTGCTAATAATGTGACACATGTACCCCCCCACCTTCATTAACTTCTTTCCTCATTTTTACGCTGTGTGTCTGTGTTTTTAGTGAACTAGCTTGTAACTGCAAAAATATTCTAGTGTGTGTCCATTTCTTTTGCATTTTTGCCAACTGGCCTTCATTTTGTCTGGTTCAAGGGACCTCTGGGCAGAGCAAGAGGATCAAAGTAAGAATTTGCGTCACACTGATGTCTATCAGAGGTGATTAGAAAATACTTAACAGTTTAGCTTAATTCATTAATTCGGGGGACAAAAATCAAGGTGTTTTTGTTGAGAATGACAACAAGAACGCATAAGAAAAGTAAAAAACAGTTTGTCCTTAAAGTTTATCTTATTCTGTTGACCATGTGGATGGAGACCATCTTCCCAAAAGAGCCCTTTTTTTCCTGAAAGAGGCTTTCACTCCTTCCAAAATAGTCTATAATGAACTGCACGAATTCGGTGGAAATTTAATTCACCAAGGTATCCGTCCTTTGTACAGAATCTTCCCCAAACTTGTCAACCTAAAAATAAAGTGGTTGCTATAGACTGGATATCCTCTTTCAGTGGAAAGATACTTTTAGGAACCTAAGAGTGAGCTGCCAGCATTTAATATGACCTGGCAGTGCCTCTGTAGCATCTTGTCCTGAGGGTTGGTGTGTCCCTGATGGATGGGGAAAAGGATACTGGCTGTTTTGCAATTCACTGGGCGTTTCTTGTACATCCTTGGACTAAAGAATTCCATTATCTTTGGATTTTCAAAGTACAGAAATTAGCTAGAAGACTTCAAAGGCTGGTTGCCCTTTAATCCCTGTCAAGGGCGAAATATTGATTGGGTTTGTATACATATATATAAAATGTAGAGCTACTGGTATATACGTTGTTTTTGTATTGTGTGAAACAGACTTTAAAATAAAACCTTTCTTCTCTAAAGCCATGAATAGAAAATGCTGCATTTAACAACTGAGAGCTCACAAAAACTTCTTGCTCTTTTTGAAGACCACTAGGTGAATTATCTTCATCATATAAACAGTTCTTTTAACATGGAAAAGTGAAGAGCTGAATAAGTGTTGGGAGGATTTTTGTATTTCCAGTATGTCACATATCCTCAAGGGATATATTCAGTCACATATTCATGAAATTAATGAGTTGACTATGATTTTGCTTATTTTGTGTGTTCTAAATGTATACATTACTGAGGTCTCCCTTCCTGCATGTGGGTAAAACTCCTGCTGTGTAGTCAGCAATAGCAATGTCTGCATGAATCTGAGCTGGATCTGCAGTACATACAGGGCAAGCAAATGGCTCGTGAAGTTTCTTCGGAGAATGATTCCCGATGAGGTGCTCAGAACACTGATTTCCTGGAGTGCACTCTGCTCGCAGCTTCAGAGATCCCCAGCTCTAGCCTCGTGACTGCCAGACAGCTCTTCTTGTAGATCCCCCTGTGGTCTTCACACAAAGAAATAATACTTACATACTTCTGGAAGTGCATTCTGTATGGTGGAGGAGACTGAATGGGTCAGCTGATGTAGCAATTTTAGCAAACACTCAGAGAAACTGGCTTCACCACAGACAGGAATGGAAAGGGGTGCCTTGCCTCTATATATTCACATTACAACAGTGACAAAATACAGCACTGAAAATGGAGGTAGCTCTCCCCTAGCAACGTGTCACCATTTTAATAAAGGGCTGCACGAAGTTAATATCTGACTTTAAAGTAGTGAGTATAAACTTTAGGCTTTAAATACTGTAGGCATTATTAATTTGGGCCTCTTAGAAGCATAACAAACCTCACAGCTTTCCACTATATCAAAGATTTTCATCACAACACATTGTTACACATAAAATCTGTCCTTATCTTGATCTACCCAGAGAACTTCCATTAACTTTAACTGGAGATGCACATGCAGATTACGGGAAGGAGGATTTCATTGTACTCACACTTTCTGCTGAGACAATCTGCAAGTTCATATTGAAGTGAAGCTAGGATAAAATAAAATCAAAAGTGAGGAACGTGTTACTCTAAATATATTGGATTTTCAAGTACACTAACAACAATTTTTTATCCAATGTGTGTCCAAATAGTAATTCTTACACCGAAGCTCTAAAGTCCAGACTGAAGAACACAGAGCTAGTTTTGACAAAAAATGCTTTATATTAAAGATTGTATATACAGTATCTGAAATTACTGAAAACAAATGAGTGTATGTTTATCAATTACTGTAGAGAAGACCTTGTCATTTGATACACTCATACTAGTGCTAGAGCACTGAACATAACTTTTTTCAGTTTCTTAGCCCACAAGACTTCACTTTGATATGATTGAACTGTATTATATTTTTAAAGAAAACCTATCAAGTATGCCTGGCTTTTTTTTTTCTTAGTTGTAACAAAAAAAGTGTTTTGTTGTGAAAACATATATATACGTTCCAAAGATGACTGATGTTCATCATTCTCCCTCTCACTACCATATATTTCACTTCACTTCACATACCTGTAGGTTAATACAATAAAGTTTCTAATGAAAGATGGGAAGTGCTTTGATTTTTTTTCCTTTGTTTTTCATTTGCCTACAGGGGATCTTGAAATGTAGCATGGGAAATGTATGAAATGTCATTTTTGCTCTCATAGTTTAACCCCAGCTGGCAGCTGACGTACCATGCAGGTACTTACTCACTCATCCAGAGAGGAGAAGAGGAAAGGAAACTCCATGGGTTGAAATAAGAACAGTTTAATAATCGGAAGAAAATAAAATAAATTATTACTCCTAGTTATAATACTAAAACAGAAAAATCCATCATAGAGGTGTAATGTTTCAGATTTAAAAAGCTACAATCCAATATTGTAAAAATACAGTTCTACTTTCCCAGCTTTTTCATGCAAATCTGAGAAACTCAGTATTCCTTCAATGCTGTTGAAGCAGGGGGCTTAATCCTAAGTAATTGACTTATTTTACATTCAAATGCCCTTCTTATTAATAAGAAAGTAACAAAGAGTGATCCTGATTAACTACATTGGGTAAATAATCATTGGTTATAATTTAACATTCTCCATAAATAGTCATGTTACCACGTAAGAAAAAAAGCGCTTGGACATTTCACAGAATCACAGAATCAGTCAGGTTGGAGATAATCAAGTCCAGCCTGTGACCTAACACCACCTTATCAACTCAATTATCCTTATCCTGAATTGAGGGGCCCAGAACTGGACACAGCACTCCAGGTCCAGCCTCACCACTGCTGAGTACAGAGGAGGAATCACTGCCCTGGTCCTGATGGCCACACCATTCCTGATCCAAGTCAGGTGCCATTGGCCTTCTTGGCCACGTGGGCACACTGCTGGCTCATGTC
>VZTF01004398.1:10090-30366 GCA_013397755.1 Cnemophilus loriae
GGATAAAAAGAGGATAAAAAGAGGATAAAAAGAGGATAAAAAGAGGATAAAAAGAGGATAAAAAGAGGATAAAAAGAGGATAAAAAGAGGATAAACGTTTTCCCTGGAAAGTGAGTTGGCACCAAGGGAAGCCTGAACCTCGTTGGGCTGAAGTTTTACCCTTGCAGGTTCTTGAGGGCCTTTGTTGTTGATGGCCACGTCCTGTGGCCAACTGTGATCTAGGGAGGCCTGCAGGTGTCACCTTTCAACACTGAAAGTTGCTGTTGTCAAAACTGAAGGCTTTTGGTTTTGCTTTGGTTTGATATTTCCCCAAGTTTGGAAATTCCCCCTCTCCCCCACTCCTCCCCCCCTCCCCTCTTAGGAAGTGCAGGAACAAGGGAGGAGATTTATTTTTGGTCTGAAACTGTCAGCCTCTCCCTCTGTAATAAATACTTTCAGATTCCCACTGCATACAATATAGGTGATATTATAGGCTGTTTTATATGGGCATGGGAAAAACTACAAGCCTGTGTTTTTAGAACTGTGCCTGAAGGAGAAGGCATGCAGAGGTGTGATGGTTATGGACTTGCATGGATGCAGGGGTGGATGATGCCTGGGAGGACATAAGGGAGCTGTACACACCCAGCCTCAGCTTGTACTTTCCCCCTGCTAAAACCTCTACAACTGACATAACAAAAGTATGCATATGTGACAAATGGTAAAATGAAAAAACCTGCCCAACTTTCCAGATTTGCTTGGTTCACTTTCCTGCCTAAAACTCAGCTCCACGTTATTTCTTCATAGTTATCACTAAAGCATTTTAATAAAATAGTGTATTTTAAAAATTCCAGAGCAGAAATCAGGAGGAAGATGGGATCCTCTTCCACAGTTTTGATTTTAAATTTTTTAAGACTCAATACTGTGGCCAGGGATGAAATAAAACACATGTGAGGGGACAGAAGGGATAGAAAAGTGGAAATTTACTACTGACTTCTCTTTCTTCTAGGAAGAAAAAGATGACATATATGTATATGTATACACACGCACACAAATATTCAAAGATGGAAATAGTATTTCTGCAGAATTTCAAAGATTTAAAATAAAGGAGGAATCAAAGTAGTAACCCATGACAGTAAAAAAACTCCAAAAATACACTTAATTGCAATTCTCATTCCATAATTTAACAACAGTTCTAAATCTGCTTGCATGAATCCACAAAAGATACATTGGTAGTGAAATGAAAAGATAAAAAAGTATGTTTACTCTTGCATGTATATTGTACATACATATACACCATGTATTGTATATATATATACACCCCTATATATTTGGAGGTATACCATACCTCCAAAATGGCTTTTTCACCACTTCTGAAAGACATAGATTGCACTGCATGTATTTTACCGTTCTAGTGTAGCACATTAGGGTTTCAGCTCCTATTCTTCAAAAGTCTTTGAGGATTTGTCTCACGAGATTTTTCACAATTGTAGAAAAACAAATCATTAAGATCTGAATTAGAAGCTTTCCTGAAACTAATGCCATAAATAGTGAGCAATGATGAAAAATTATACTGTGATATGTGAGTTATCAGGCAATGAAAGACCAGAAGTTTACAAAAATGAAGAGACTGATGTGTCTGTCAACTGCAAACCCTCTGCAACAAGTGGTGAAATTGAAAGTCAGTAGCCAAAAGGGCACAAATCAGTAGTCAGTCTAACAGATGAACCAACCTGAAAAAATACAATTTTGTGCAGTTGGTCAGAGACCAATACAGCAAAATCAGTTGAAGTTTGATGATTAATGATGAGATTCTCAAAACTATCTGATAAATAGAGTAGAAGTTCCAAAGTCACATCACTGTTTCTGGAAATCCCATCTCTAAAACACTTGGTTTTGCTATCTGTTTCTTCTTTTCCATACTACCATCCAGCCACTTCATATATCAAATTGTATACTATTAGCATAAGATTTATTTTTTTATGTGAAATTCCTAAAGAACACCATGAAAATAAAAATCCAAACTTAAATCAAATCGGAATTGTATTTATTTCGCCTCTTAAACTTTATAACATTCACTACTACTTACATATCTGAAATAGAATTCTGTTTCACAACAGCTTCTATATCTACAGATGTGGAAACCACATACAGTTTTGCATTAAGAAAAAAATCTACTGCTCAATGAGCAGACTGCAAAGAAGTAACAGTTCATGGTAACTCTTTCTTTCTTATCTGACTGTCAGTATTAACCCACTGCCAAGAAACTATAACACAACTCCAAAGGAAAGGGCATAAGTTTCACATATAAAATTATATTTAATAATTTGTGCAGATGTTTGGTCTATAGATGAAAACAGTTTCAGGGTAAATACTTACATATTGCTCAAAAATGCTTCAAGGAAAATAAAAATTTATCTGAGACATGCCCTGAGCTATCTAGACTCCTTAATAGTGCAATGTTGCAGTGACGCCTGGTTTCACCCTGGCTTTTGCAAACGAAACACAATAACTGCTCACAGAGCTTCTAGATGGCTGACACAGCACAGTATTAGATGCACTACAGCAATTCTTGTAGCTTTGCCAAGTTTCTTTCCATCCACTGGATATTGAGCTGAATTGTGTCAATTGCCTCTTTTACACATCGCAGTTGAGAACTCTCCTCTGATTTTGACTCAAAAAATGACTTGACCTGCATAGCAAGAATAAAGAAAGAAAAAGAAAATCTTAATTAAAATCAGCAGTAGCGAGACAAATAGGTTCAGCAGCAAAGGCTACACACACGTTGCAGGAAATCCATTTTTGAGGATTGTTTGTGTCTACGCAGTAAGCAAACCTCTCAAAGGCGTTCCCAAAATGCAAGGAAAGCATTTTTCATGGATACAGCAGCAGTAACTCATTTGGTTTCAATATATCATTTCACCAATAAACAGACATTCATTTACCATATCACAAAGCCAACAGAGAGTATGCAGAGTTCTGGAAAAGGAGTCCTATTCTGTGACAAAGAATTGGTTGTTGCAAGCAACCCTCTTCAGCATTCTGGAACAGCCCCCACACCCGATCATCATTATAACTGTCAATACTAACACCTAAAATATTATAGATCAAACCATTAACAACTATCTCTACCAAATTACCTGAATGAAAACATTAGACTAAACCTTAAATGATTCTTGATACACTAGCTTCAAGGCCTTGTTAGGGAAGACAACAGAGCTTTCTAAAAGCTATTAACCAACTCTTCGTTGATACTCAACTTCCACAATAACTCTTTGGGATTGCTGATGGGAAAAAACAGCATAAAGCAATTTTTATGGCACACTATCACATTTCAGAGATACAAAAAGCATAGCTTGTTTACAAAATCTAGACCAAAATTATATATAGATCAAACCATTATTTTGTGAGACAGTGTGTTCCAGTGCACAGGAAAACACAACAGTATAAACCAACAACTGGGTTAAACTCTGTAATGCAACTCTGTCACGGTCTCAGTACATAATCTCCCAGTGTTCATGCATGTATTTGCCATGTAAATGTAAAAAAAAAGCAACTGATGTATATCCTCGCAAATGGGTGTCAAGGATATAAATAACATGTGGACATGTGTCTTCCTCATTCTTCAACTAAATGAAAACAGCATTTGCACTAGAAAATACCCCTTTCTGGTAGATTGAGCCACCAACCTCAAGTAGATGTGCCTTTGTTGCAAACTGGTAAGTTGACCAGCTAATGATATTCTGGATAGTATATGAGCCTAGGTGAAACCTGAAAGACAAACAAGTATTTTCAACTAGGAGACACTTTAAGATGCAGTTTTGGTATATGTACACATTCTTTTCTACTGTTTCTACTTTTCTAGTTTAGTAGTTGGAGATTTTTAAAAGCACTTAAATTCAATACCTTACATTACAATTACACACCGTATTTTTCAAAATAAATATATGGTCTTAGAAATCCAAGCCTCTAGCTTCCTATTCCCTCTAAAAATGTAACGTCAGAGCAAAAGCCATGGAAAATTTTCAAACTTCTATCATAAATCAGATAGTAAAGAACTGAGGACACCATGCAATGAATATCAACACCTGTATTTGTGGTATGTATGTGTTCTAAAGCTCTACCATAACTGAACTTGCAACCAGGTTTTGTTTCAAGCGAAGTAACTTTGTAATATTGGTTATGAAGAGCCTGGCTAGAGCAGAAGTTTTCACTGAGGACAAACTTTTTTAGCAACATGAAACTGTTTAAAATCAAAGCTGTGATTTAGAAATAGAGGTTTGTAGAACTGTTAGCTTTTTGAAGACTTGGGGGGCCAGCTTTCTTGCTGGGTACCATTCAAGGCCAGTGAAAGACAACATATTTCTGAAGCAAGTGGAATATTTTGGTTACTTGGTTTTAGGAGTTCTGTAAAAATTCAGAAAAAATAAATGCTGAGTTAATTCCCTGGATCTCCTTTTGAATCCATTCGATCCACACAAATATCTTGCAACTGAATCCATCATCTTAGAGATAGCAACCTTTCAAGAGAAATTAAGATCAAGACTGTTTAGAATTACTCTGAGGTTCTAGGAAGCTCCAAAGTCCCCTCAACGATTCGTGAGACTTCAAATTTTACGTAGCAAGTTATATTTCTAAAATCTAACTTTAAAACATGATTTACAATTTTAATATGAATCTTCTTATATGAACGCAACTATTTATTGTCTTGTTTGAAAGAAACAAACAGGTGCTTTTGCCACTGTGAGTTTGAAGTTTCAGCTGAATCAAAAGCCTTACTTTCGTGTAAGCTTTTCCCAGTTCTCTTTGACGAAGTCCCAGGCCAGCAAATATCCAGGCAAACTCTGGCTAACAGTTGCTACGATATGTGAAAGCTCCTGTGACCTGATGATTTCTCCTTCAAGACTGTTCTGCATTAGCCTACGAGACAAAGCATATGCAAAGAGACAGGAAAAAACCATCTATTTGTATGTTCACATGGGTTTCCTGAAAGTCCTCAATTAGATGGAAAAGATGATGTAATACACCAAGCAAGCAACTTCTGGCATCTGGAAGAAACCCATGTTACATTTTATTACAACAACTATATTTATTTAGCTTTAATTTCCAGAAATCAGAGTGACCTTAGCTCTAAACCAAGTACCTGAATTTTCACTGGTGTTGGAAAAGATGAAGTAAATTCTAATAACTTGTAAAAGAAAAACAATACATTGAAGAGGTAAGAGAGGGAAGCTGAAGACTAAATTAGCAGGACAAGTTTGTGTTCTCCATGAAGTACTGAGATTTAGTCTATAGAGAGGAACATAATGTAAAGTCAAAATTTCACCCAAAGAAAGAAAGGAAAAAAGAAGAGGGAGAAAAAACAAACAAAAAAATAATACCTCAACTAGTTATTATTTTGATTACAAAGATATACCAATCTTTTAAGGTTCTGTAGAGCAGCCTGCAATTTTGTTACCTGTACTGCAAAATCTGAAATTTTGTGTTACCAGTAGTGCAAAGCCTTTAAGTTCAATTCTTTTCTCTTTATGCATATTCAGAATTTGAACTTTTGTGCTGCTCTGTTACGTAAGTTATTTTTAAGTGAAAAATATCAGGTTCTTCATGTGTATGGAAGCCTGTGTAACACATTTGGATGGATTTTCTTTAGCAATCAGAAATTTTTTCAACAATAGAAAAAAGGCAATGCACTTTTCCAAGAAGATTTTATCACTTGTCATTTACACAGCATACAACTTTTTGGCTCCTTCATACCAGATCAGCTTTCTGGCATCTTCTGTGCTGGCCAAGGCTTCAATCATTTTGCTTTTCTCTGCTTCAGAAACTGAAGAGTAGTACATCTTCAAGAGGAATTCCCAGCCATCATTAGACTTGGCTCCAACTGCAAATACGGCTTTCATAACATCACAAGGCAGACTACAGGAAAAACAAAAGCAACAAAACAAATAAACAAAGGGAGCACAAAAATTCTCACCTGAGGAAAGAAGAAGTCAGGAAATTAAAAGATTAACTTAAAGAGATGCCACTCTTTGGAGCAATTTGATTCTGTAGCAATTGTTAAGGTCTGCTGGACTGAATTCATGCCAATGTAATACTTTCAGTCACTAGGGAAAAGCTTCTCATTTAGTCACATGGAAACAAAGTAAATTGTACAAAAAATTGAGAATTTTCTATGGCTCAAAATGCACATGAATCCACAGCAGAATGAATTCCGTATGTTAAAAAGGTATGCTTTGGCTTTGCCCCTAAGTAATCTTCTTTCAGCATGCAGCTCAGGAAATGCAGATGAAAGAAATTTATGGCTGGTTTTGCAGTTACACTTACTCAGTTACACTTACTGAGACTGCAGACAAAGTCTAGCGCAGTCATCCTCTCATTGTCAAACAGCAATTACCTCTACCCATGGAAGAGTTAAAGATAGAATTACATTCTTTATCAATACGAAGTTGGTGGTGATGGTGTGGTGGTGGTTTTTTTGATGGTTCTGTTTGTTGTTGGGGTGTTTTTCCCAAATACAATGGTGGGAATGTAACAGGAAAACAGATGGGTAAAAGAAGTGGAATCTCAGTTTTTGTGGTACCTTTTTGTTCCATTAGACTTCATCCATGTCTCAAACATCTCAGCGGCAGTTGTTCTACAGCTTCGTATATCATGGGTGCAGGCAAAAGCCAGCAGTGTTGACCGGAGCTCTCGTTCAGACAGGGTCCCATCATCTGTCCAGTGCTGCTGATCAATTTTATCTCCAAGCAACTGCTCTATCCTATGCTAAAGGAGGAAAAGGTTACTAGCAATACCTAACTCCTTCCCAGAGGATTTTCTATATACAAAATTAGTTTAAAATAAGAAAAAAAAAGGGCAAGCTTTCCAACCATGGAAGCTAAACATAGTAGTTTTTCATATATTTATTCCAATTTACACATGCTATTTCTTAACTGCAGGAATAAGTATCAGATACCACATAAATATGAAAGATGGGCCAAGTTACATCTTAAATTGCACATGGAAACTGAAGACTACTCTTTGAGCACGGCTCAGACTTGCTTGTAATAAGCTTACGATCTCAACTAACTACAACTTCTGTATGTTTAACTGCTTTTAACTTCACCAAGTCACAGTAAATACACCTTTGTTTAGCACAAAGAAACAACTTTTGTATGTCTATAGGCTGAACACCCTTCAGTTTTGTAGTTCTGTAGCTTGCCAAAATAGCTGGATGCCTGATCAGCTGCCACATCTCAGCTAAAACTTTTAAACTTAAATAAAACTGCATAGACACTGCATTGCACAACAGAGCTTGGGCTGTTTATAGCAGATACGTAACAACTTTGGGTGAATTACAATAGTGCTTTTTGTTTCTTATGTTTCCTTAAGCACTCACTAATTATCCCTACCTAGCATAAAGAAAAAAAATCTGCTATTTTATCTAATCATTTAATAATTTTCTTATAGACTAAATCCCTTTATACTGCCGTTTTACACCGTAAAGCAGCAAGGGTCATTTTAAACCAGTAGATGAATATGGAGAAGAAGCTCTATAATACAAAGGTAAAGAGAGAAATGAAAGACATATCCTCATCAAGAACTGAACCGACAATGTTGATTTCACTGTCAAGTCTGTAGCACTATACTGTATTAATCTATTACACAACTGGAACAGACAATGACAACCATCCTTATGTTTCTATTTTTACAGAAAACAGTTCCATTTTTCTCTCATGTCTCTCTACAAAGCAATTAGATCTACGATCCCCAGCCACTCTAACTTTTGAAAATAACTTTTCTGTACAAGAAAAGTACACGGACTCTGTTTAATTACATATTTGTACTAAATTGACCCGTATGGGCCCCAGACACCACTGGTTTCCCACTGCACCACACTCCCTACAAACCATTTTGGGGCATATGGGTATGGCATCAAAACACGGAAAGGAGAGGGGAAGAAGCTAATCCAAAAAATGTAGCATTTTGGACTGGCAACTCTCTAGAATCTCCATCCAACTTAGTGAAATTACTGAATATGTTCAGCACTCAACATGTAAAAAGAGAATGTAATTATAAAGAACATTATAGCTAATTATTTTAAATTATAATTTATGAAAGATTAAGACATACCATGGCTCGTGCTGCCAGCTGTTGTTCACCCTTTTTGTCTAAAAGGTTGTATATAAGACTCAGCTGAAACAAAGCTTGAGTAAGTGGCGCAGTGCTGTTCTCTTTGTTAAGGTAATCAATCAACTCAAAGGCCTTTTCCAGAGACTCTCTTCCAAGACTATGGGTAAATGAACACAAACATTAAAATGGATTACAAAACAAAAGCACTCCCTGAAACAAGATCAGAAGTGATGCTTTCCATTACACTAACAGAGAGATAAGTGAATAGAAGGAGTGACATAAGAAACAATTTACATGTAGAAATTTTCATATTTTAACTTCAGTAAGATTACAACAAAGCAACAATAGCCACTAACATGCCTTCAGTTAACAAAAATTGAAAATGAGTAAACAAGTGTGGCAAAGATGTCTGAAAATATTTATCATAAGTGAGGGTACTCAGACAGAATAGCAGCTCCCAAAGAGACTATCTATAATGTTTAGCCTCACCTGCTCTGACAGTGGTGGTGAAAGACATGAGAGAGCACCAGTAAAAATTTGAGAGGGAAATAGTTTCCATTTCTGGAAGACACTGTTTTCTTTAATGTCTGATAATCTGCCTACTAGACTGTTTTCCTGTACTCTAGTGCTCCACTTTAGAAAAGTAAGCTATCATGTGGCTCTCTGTGATCCAAATAAATAGATGATACTATAAAGAACAGAGAGGTAACATGTAGCACCGATACGGAAGCATCAGTAAACAGTTCCAACAAGGCTATTGAAGACTGAATTTAACTTTCTCTGAAGCAGTTGTCTCTAGAAACTAAATCTGATCTTCTCTGACTTGGAAAAAACTTGAAACACATATTAAATACATTTTCCAGTATAGAAGTCTTACCGTGCAAGGTTGAAGATGTTGTTGATCAAATTCGCTCTGTCTTTAGGACTCAGAGCAGTGTGGTTTTTTTTCAACAGATCAATCAGTGTTTTCCAGTCTTCAGCATAGTGTACTATGTAATAGCCATTCATGTCCACATTGAATTTTATCCATTCCACCTCTTCTGGAAGTTCAATGACAGCTAGTGGACAGACAATATGTTATCAGCAGAAACAAACATTTAACAACTGTTTGTTCAAATCAAAGTCTATGAAGTAGACTAGTTCCAGAGAGACAGTAAATTCTTTCACACTATTTCTCCCGACTATGAAGAAGGAAAAGCCAGTATAAAGGTTTCGAAAGTCAGCTCAAAAATCCCAGGTTGTACTTCCTCATCCTTCTTCCTATATCTGATTGAATGAACATTATCACTGTCTGCCCCAAGCTGCATCAGGTAATTTTTCTCCTTCTGTCCAGTCCCTCTTTCATACAGCCCCATCTACTGTTCCAAATACAGTCTTTTCCTACATAATTAATTAAAATAAATATTTCAGTGGAAAGTTACTGCCTAACATTTCAGCAAACTGGCAGACCAACTTTCACATTACTTGCTCTCTAAAGAACATGCAGTTTCAGAGATCATGTGTATGCACTGTGATGAAAAGCACAGGCTTTTACAAATTTCAAACCTGTGCTTCTGTTCCACTTGCTGTCATGTATTTATACATACAATGCCATAGGGAATCAACTCTCTGATGATGACAACACCAGCAGTGCTTTGCTCCAGATCTCTGAAATTATTCTGTACCTTGTATATCTTCATCTTCACATCTTACAGAAAAGTGTTCTCAGACAAATCATTTATCTGCAACACTTAAATAACTTGCTACCAAAGCTTTGAAACACGTACCTGACTTCTGATCCAGTAAATATGCATTAGTGCAATGGGTGAAGTTGCACCTATTTGTTATGTAAGTGAGAGGAATATGCCACAGGTAACTGCAAAGGAAAACAAATGTTTACTGATGTATTATATACATATTATCTCCCTTGAAGGGTTTGTTTTATTTTGATTTAAGCACTTTTGTACACTAAGAATACTAGAATCACTGAATGCCGTGTAAAATAATAAAGTATAAATCTCACTTATATAATCAGAATATGATGAAAGAATAAAAGCGCAGCATGCACAGAAATTATTTTTTTAAGTCCCACCATGTTGAGAAGTGGGTAAATTTTACAGAACAGATAGGGTTTGAAGAGACCTTTTAAGGTCATCTAGTTCAGCTCCCCTGCAATGAGCAGGGACATCTTCAACTAGATCATGTTGCTCAGAGTCCCATTCAACCTGGCCCTGAATGTTTTCAGGGATGGGACATCGACCACCTCTCTGGGCCACCAGTGCCACTCTTTTACCACCCTTATCGTAAAAATACTATTCCTTGTATCTAGTCTAAATCTACCCTCTTTTATTTTAAAACCATTATTCCTTGTCCTACCACTACAGGACCTGCTAAAAAGTCTGTCCCCATCTTTCCTTTAAGTACTTGAAAGAATGCAGTGAGGTCTCCCCAGAGCCTTTTGTTCTCCAGGGTGAACAGCCCAAACTGTCTGTCTGTCCTTGTAGGAGAGATGTTCTGTCCATCTGATTGTTTTTGTGAACCTCCTCTGGACTCACTCCAAGAGGTCCCTGTCCTTCCTGTGCAGGGACCCCAGACCTCAATGCAGTATTCCAGGTGGGGTCTCACCAGAGCAGAGCAGAGGTGCAGAATCCCCTCCCTTGCCCTGCTGGCCGCACTGCTTCAGATGCACCCCAAGATACAACCGGAATTCTGGGCTGTGCATGCACACTGCTGGCCTGTGGCCAGTACCACCAGTCCCTCCAAGTCCTCCTTTACAAGGCTGCTCTTGATTTGTTCATCCCCCAGCCTGTGTTGATATCAGAGGCTGCCCTGACCAAGGGCCCACTGCTCAAATTTGTCCAGGTCCCTCTGGATGCCATCACTTCCCCCAGGCACATCAACTGCACTACTCAGTTTGGTGTTACCTACAAATTCTCTGTGGAAGCACTTGACCCCACTGTGTACATCACTGATGAAGATCTTAAACCACACTAGTAACAGTATGGACCCCTGAGGGACTCCACTTCTCCTAGTACTTCTTTCCCAGATCCAGCATGCTAGGTAACTTGTCAAAAATCATACACACAGTAAATCTCTGGCTGCATCAGAAATTCATCCAGTGTTGTTATTTTTACCTGAGTTCAACATTGTTTTTCTTATCTTTTACAAGTTTTAACTAAAATTTAAAAAAAGATCCAAGTACAAGACTCAAATTCCAAATCATGGTATAGAAACAATAACTAATTGCATACCACAAAGACTTTCTTAAGTGAACTGCAAGCTGGAAGAACAAATGCTAAGGAGGCTCATAATGATGATAAGGACTTGGCTGTTTAGAGAAAACACAGATCTGAGTGGGATGAAAGAAGCTGCACATATTAATCTGATTTTGACAAGGACCCCCTCTATGTATGACTCACACAGAGTGCTCTTCTTCAAAACCTTTTCGTGCATGCCCCAAATTTACATCAACTAGAAACAGAAATTACTTAGCTTAAAAATCCTTCCCTTCTTCCCTTACCTCTCAACCCCACATTGCTCTTCTTCCTCCGCATAACAAAAATAAAACAGAACCCTCAAAATTCCTACATTTCAAGAGACAAATTTCTTTCACGGACCTAATTTTCTGCAAGATGATGCAAAGGACTCAGCTCCTGTTAAAACTTCGAACAACTGAATAAAACCAGCAAAATCTCGAAAGAATTCACACTTACATATTTTTGTTAGAAGACCCTTTTGAGTGTCATAAGGTAAGTTACATTTGCAGTAAACTAAATTTTGAAATTACCATCTGCCACATCTTTGCTTCTTCAATATTTGCATATGTACTTCCTCTCAGGTTTTGGTACAATGGATATTGCCTCTGTTATATATTCAGTCGTTTGTTGTCATGCAGAGTGTTATCTCAGAATTTCTAAGCCAAGAAAGCATTGATTCTAGCTTCTCTACCTTCTTGTAGCAATCCAAGGTATACACTGAACTTTGGAAGTAAGAAGCAGAGGCTCTAAAGTAGGATACGTGCATCTGTAACTTCCGTAAAACTTCTGCAACCTGCCTTTCTTCAGATTCTTGTTAAACACACAAAACTTTCTCAAATGTAAAGAAACCTTTACTTAAGAGATCAACCTTTTGGTATTGAAAACCAACTCATGACATCAAGCCTAAAAGCTTCAGGAAAAGGATGCATGTAAGAAACTCAGATTACAAAGGGTGTCACGGATTTTTACCAGTTGCTTCAGTGGAAATAGACATGGACCTTCAGGCAGATACTAGATGTGTAAATTTCTGTGCCGAATTCTCTATTAATATCTGCCTTCAAAGGAAACACTAAAAGGCCTGAATACAAGTGAGAAAGATGTACAAGGTTTAAGACAGCAGCTTGCTTTTAATGGATAAAAGGTATTAAGAAGGTAATAACCTTGCATCTGATGTCCAGTTTTCTGGTTCCACACGATACAAAAATTTCTCTTGCTGTATGGAAATAATCTTTCCCTTTCGGACAACAGTGACTAAAGGAAATCCTTTATGCACAATCCAAGTCTTCATCATTTTTTTTACATCTAGAGTTCCATTGGTAATCTGTAAAAACAACCATAACATAACAAGAAAATAGCAAATGGCGAACACTCTAACTTTCTTCTTAAGTTACCAATTGAGTGGTAGCATGATTTTTGCATCTGTAAACAATCACTTTGACAGTGAACCTGTAAATTTCCCTCCACTCTCTGGGCCTGGCTGTGCAGCGGGTTTCTAACCCAGCAAAAAGTGTGCACCTGTCTAGGCCATGAGCTGACAGCTTTTCTAGGAGAATGCCATGGGAAACAGTATCAAAGGCTTTATCGAAGGTCAGGTAGACAACATCCTCAGCCTTTCCCTCATCCACCAGGCAAGTCACCTGGTCATAAAACGAGACCAGGCTGGTCAGGCAGGACCTGCCCCTCCTAAATCCGTGCTGGCTGGGCCTGATTCCCTGGTTGTCCTGAATGTGCTGTGTAATGGCACTAAAGATGATCTGCTCCACGACCTTCACTGGCACCCAGATCAGGCCGATAGGCCTGTAGTTCCCTGGACCCTCATTCCTTCCCCTGTCCTTCCTGCTGTCTCTCCACCCTCCTTTCTCTGGCCTCTCTGACTTCCACAGCCTTGCTGACTTTGGCCCTCACTCTCTTCTGCCAAAGCCGTTGCTTTCTTGAGCACTTCAACTCATTCTAAAATTAGACACAGCCTTATGCCTGTCTTATAATTTGAGACCTGCCTGTACAGTCTGCTTTCCTAAAATTTCAGCACACTTGTTAAAACAGAAGCTGTCACAAAGTTGCACTAGAAGAGAGTAACCCAAGACGTCTATGAGGTTGGATTTAGCTTTTCCTTGAAAGTAAATTTTATCCTGAATTTTATTACTTTCATTCTGGTCTTAACACACTATCCATGTAACTCTAGAGAGGATATGTCTATACTGGATGGACATGCATGGCAGTACATACCCACTCACAGTGCTTTTTTGGGATGATACTCAATGCAGCCCTAGAAGCTTCAGGAATCTCCCTATCTAGATGAGAGAACTTTGGAAGAGGATATGCAAAAAATTCAGAGTATTTACCTGCAGTCTACTATCCTATTTTTTTCATAAACAAGGAAATAAATAAAAACTTATGACACTCTTAAAGAAGTGGAGGAAAAAAAAGGAAAATAAGAACACCATGTCGAAGATGGATACCTCATTCATGCTGTCCCACAAGTCATCACTCTGGGCAGTTCCGTAGTTGTGATGATGCAAGTATATCTTAATGCCTGCTTGGAAAACATCCTTAGTGAGATAATGCTTCAGCATCAAAAGAAGTGAAGCCCCCTTTGGGGAGAAAAAGAAAAAAAGAATCAGTAAATTGAAGTTACAGAACTTTTCGAAGCATGTGCATATTATAGCTCTTTCACAGTACAGGAATAACTTGGAAGCTAGCAGATTTTATTCCAAATAATATCCTTCAAATAACTGCCTTTACACTCAGTTGCCTTGGAAAAACATTCTTTTAATATTTCATAAACTCCAAATACAGTTACAGAAAAGGCTAATACAGTTTGAAAATTTTTCCCAGTTGCTTTGGAAAAAAAATACTTTAAAGGTTTAAACTACAATTACAAAATGGACTAGTAGAATTTGACATTTTTTCCAATTAACATAATCTGAAAAATATTGCCTTCTTACTGATATGTCTCTGCTGGCTGCCGTTTTTCATTACCAGTACTCATCTCTATGGTACAGAACTGCACTTGTGAGTCAGTGTTTAACAGTCATATGATTTGCAGTTATATCAAAAACCTAAAAATACAGGAAAAGATGAGATACACTTGGTAGGCTGGAATTGACTGCAGAAGAAAAAGTACATAAAGTAGTAACTGAGCAGTTTTAGTATCAAAAGGGTTGTGAATGTTTCCGTGCCACAGCCACCAATAAGTAAATTGCCTGAGGACTTGCATACTGTAGAACTGAATGCAGATGAGCAGCCACAGATCAAGAACAGTTTAAAGGCGCACTTTATATTTTTGGTACTATTTCTAGGAAAGAAACAAGAAGCAAAGGAGAAGATTTTAAAGAGATAATGCATTGTTCTCATGCATTCCAAATTCAAATTTTGGAATCTGACAACATCTTACCTGAAACTGAAGGCTGCCTGGTTATTCATTACTCATCGAACTGCAGGACTAGCCCTTAGTATAGTTTTTAATAATATGGCCACAATTTCCTCTCCTGTATGCATCTGTACTTAACCTACAGCTCTGCTACTTTGTTTTTCCTACTGTCATATCCTTCCAGACACTCTGTTGTTGCAGGTGGATCTTGTCCCACCCATGGGTGTTAGGTTTACTGACAGTCAGACTAAAAATAATATTGTAAAATAACTTCTATTCCAGACAGTAAAACGTAGAAGTCACCTATTAATCTGTGTCAGCTGGCACTCCAGTAAAACAAATTATGTTGTACATTCAGTAACAGACAACCCTTCGCTTACTAGGGACTACGTTGCAGGTGCCTTCTTACTTGAATCACCAAGAACTCTAACTAAGCTATAGCGACAAGAGTAGTGGAATACAAAAACTTCATGCATGAATGAAAAGCTATGCAGTGAAATCCTCTGAAATAGAAAGCAGCCATGAAAACACTATCTCTGACAATGTGCAAAACCTCTTTTGGTCAGCTCTTAAAGGTGGAGGTTGGTACAATTCTACTCAAAATGTGCACATACTTATTAGTAGCAATAAAGTAATAAAATAATTCTCCGAATATAATGTTATACTAATTGACTGAAACTCCAATCTAATCACTTAGAGAACCTCTCCATTAAAATTATATAGAAAAGTTTCAATAAGTCAAAGACTGACAGAATTTGTATCTCTAAAGTTAGTTGGCTACAGACACGATTGTGCCCAATGCATAGCTTTTAGACGCTCACCAAAAAGGGAACTACTTGAGACAGCACCTCTGAAGCATGAAACAACAGCCATGCCTTTTGATAAAAGGAGAGAATCCAAATTCATTTGGCAGCCAAGGTAACCTGAAAATCACACATATCTGTTCTTGCAGTTGAGAAAACAGAGTCCAAAATAAATGGAAGCACATCACTACTGTAGGTCTATTTGGCATCTCAGACTATTCAAGGATGCCAGACAGCATGTGTTGACCAGGTGAGATTTGCAAAAAGAAGTCAGACGAAACAAACCAAGACTGTCATGGGAACTGCATCCCACTGAGCAGAGGAAGATGTAGTATTTGACTATTTTCTAGCAAAAAATAGCTGTCCCCATGATTTCTATTCAGATGAAAGTACAGGACAGTGATGTAAAAAATGTCAGCTAATCCAAAATAAACAAACAAAAGGCTTTCTTCCAACACTATCAAAATCTAGTATCTATAACCTGAGACAATGTGAATAAAAATTTTGTAAATACAGGTATTTCTTCTCTCATGCATTTTTAAGCAAGGCACTGAGACGCTTTAGTAACATAAGCCTTACACACAACTCTCACTAGACATTAGAAATAATCACATTTCAGACAACCAGGATATGCAGTAAAGTAATTTGCATTCAGAGGCAAGCTTCCAGTCCAGGATGTCTCTAAAATACTAGGGGTTTTTTTAAACCAGGGAGAGTATAAGATTGAGTGATTACTTTGGTGTTTTGTTTTTACTCTTTTTTAAATCACTTGTTACAGTCTGCTAATCAGAAGAATATACGCCTAACTGGATATGTTGCTTCACCTATTGGTTCCCCTCTTACATCTTCATAAGTATGATATTTTGTGCTCAAGCATTCAACAAGATGATAAGTAAGGCCACAAATACATATACATAATATTTTCCTAATTAAATGCTATGTAGATGCTCAAAAACATTATTGAGAAATCCCGCATTGTTTGAGTTGGGTGTAAATAACCTCCAAAGATTTGTCAACACATGCCTATTTACTTGTGATTCCACACTCATATTTTCAATAGCTAATGTATCACTTTTCAAATATTTTGGAATATTTTTACAGTTACCTTGATATAAGAAAGAGCATCAAACATTTCTTCAATTTGCCCTGAAGACTGAACAGCAGAAGAGACTGGATGTGAAGAATTCAAGGCATCTTTCATCATAGCCTTGAAAATTAAAGTAAGGAAATCTTCATCCTAGAAGAGAAACATTTTTAACTGTTTAGGAAGCTGAAACATACATGTTAAGCAGAAAAGTAAAAGTTGTCTCTGCTTTGCTCCTCCATTGCTCTAGGCAGCAAAGAAATTGTCAGGGTATCACTTATAAAAGCTACTATTTCCCTGCCACATTTTAGCAGCGGAATCTCACTTTTAAGTTTGCATCATTACACAGACCCTTAAGCCTCTGTCTCAGGCAAGTGTGTCATTGGCACTAGACAAAAATGCACCTTCTAAATAAGTGTATGTCAAATTTCACATTTGGCTCACCAGTGTTTCCAGTTCATTTACAGGAGGCAGGGAATACAAAAATATGACTTTCATGTGCTTTAAGCATGAAATTTTTCACTACAGTAATGTTTGGGAGAATGTAAACAGCACCTTATCTAGTGATTACCGAAGTCTCTTACTTCTTTTCTTCTAGAATAAGGATATTTGAATTTAATACATTGGTACCAGAACAAGAAAACCTCGAACACTGAAAAGAAGCTGATCATACTGGTGTTTGTCCATTTCATTTCATCAAGGCAAGCAAACAATTCTTTAAGCAGTAGAGAGTTAAAAAAACCAAAAAACCCGAACAATAACAACAACAACAAAACAAATCCACAAAAACCCTCTGTGAAATACAATAAAAATAACTGTTGAAGTTTAAAATATTAAGGCTATTCTTCTTGAATGGAGAAGTTCTGGATGATATCTTTTATTTTCACCAACATACATTCTGGCACCATCAAATAATGAAATGAGATATTGGTCGAGGCAGCTTGTCAGACGCCTTTTGGAATGAAGTACACAGATGTTAGATGCGTCCTTGTTAAAAAGGACACTACTTTTGTGTCCCACTCTCAGCACATATGTGCCCAACAAGCAGAATGACTACATACTCTTTGTGACAATCCAACTGAACAACCAAGCTAGGGCAAATGAAAACGTTTTGAAACATCCAGTGCTTAAAAAGAATTCTACTGGACCAGGTTAGCAACTCAAGTTTCTTAATGCTAATAAGAGGGTTTTAAGAACTCAAAACTCACACTTCTCCAGAATGCTGAGAACAACACAATCTATCAGGCAGGAAACAGTACAAATCAGGTGTTTAATCCCATGACTAAGGCAAATCACATAAATACTTCGAGAAGTACCAATGGTGGGCTTCAAGGATCGCCAAGGACACCCTTTTGCCACTGGCTAATAAACAGGTTAGTGATGTGGTCGGGTAATTCCCTCATAAAATGGGCAACAATATCTCTAAACTAGAAGCCTTCCATAAAGACTGCTTATTACATATAGCAAAGCAGCAAAATCTTAAAATTCAGGAGAAGAAAGTAATACAACTCCTTATATAGGTTAAAACTTATTGTCCCTGGTACCCCCCTGACGGCTCCTATGACCTCCATCACTGGAAGCGAGTGGGGGATGCTTTAAAAGCACATCAAGCAGATATGCTTGAGATTAACTCAGATGAATTTATAACATGGAAAATGATATATTTTGCATTATAAGCTTTTCATAATTCCAAAGACATAGTACTCTCAGCCATAAATTCTCCTGCAGATGCTTCCCCCGCACCCACAGCACCGGTCTCATGTTGTAATTCGCTTGCTTTGCATGTGGAGGAGGGGACCACCGGGGAGGAAAAAGAAAGCGAACTTGTAGAAAAAAACCTTTGATTCATATTCTGAAATACCATCACAACAGCTGAAAATTATGGCTGCAGCACCATCTACTGACGCAAAGGGGCTAAAACAGCCTTTCGTGACTGAATTTTCGCTGCTCCCTGAGCCAAAAGACTTTTTAGATACTTGTAGAAAAACTGCTTTGCTTCAAGGGGATGTTGAATTGCTCCATCCTTTGCCTGTGGTTTGTCAAGGCAATCAACCTCGTCATGACCAACTTTCTTATGAAATGGTTAAAGAATTAAGAAAATCTATGAAAGAGAATGGTTTGCAGTCTTCCTATACGTTGAGACTTATAGAAGCTATTACAGAGAGCTATGTTATGTTATCTGCTGACTGGAAAGCTTTATTGAAATCGATTATGACAACAGTGCAATATTCTATATGGTAGACAGGGTACAATGGGCTTCGTGAAGCCGGATGCATAAACACTGCTAATGCTGTGATAACAAGGTATCATTTGACAGGGACTGGAGCTCAGACCATAAGAGAACAGTTAAGGATGCCCCCAGAAACGTATAACCGAGCAAGGTAAGAGCTCTGAAAGGAGTGCTGGATGTTAATAAAACTGAACCTGGCTTCTCTACTGTAAGGCAGGGAACTCAAGAGCCCTACATTACTTTTATCGATAGATTGCAAACAGCTGCGACAAGGCAAATTGATTTACCAGCTGCAGCAGAAGTTTTACTGAAATCCTTAGCTTATGAAAATGCTAATCCTGACTGTCACAAGGCACTTTATCTAGTTAAAAACAAACCTGATGTTTCCTTAAATGATTTTATCAAAGCTTGTGCACATGTTGGTACAGAACAATACAAAGCAGATTTACTAGCAACCGCCTTAGCTCAACAGCTACAGGTTGCTAGGGCAACAGTCAAATGTTTTGACTGTGGAGAGGAAGGTCACATGAAAAAGCAGTGCTCAAAGAATAAACAAAGGAACACAAAATCCAGTAAACCGTGCTCTAGATGCAAGAAAGGTTACCACTGGAGTAATGAATGCCATTCTAACTATGACAAAGATGGTAAACCTCTGCCACAGCAGGGAAACTCAAAGAGGGGCTCGGGATCCTGTGCCCCGCAACAAAACGGGATCCAGCCACAGCAAACCCACACAGCTCAAGCTCAATGTACGTTAGGGTGACCCCAGGCGGTGCCGGGATGGATTTACCAGTTTCCACCATAACCACAATAAATGACACATCAGTTCACCTTATACCTACAGGTTTCAATGGACCCCATCCTTTTAAATGTCATGCATTGTTACTCAAGAGACCATCATCTTCTAAAAGTGGAATCATCAGTAATTTACCAGGAATCATCAACTCTGATTCTAGAGGTGAAATAAAAATCATGGCTTGGACTCCTAACCCACCTTGTACTATTCCGGCAGGATCATGCATTGCTCAACCGATACCACGCCCTATACTACCAGACATGTGATCAATACCATCTGTCTGTGCTGACGGAGGCACTGGAGGTTTTGGGAGCACAGGCACTCCTCACAGTGACTGGTCTAAACTTACTTCTGTACAGCAACTTTTTCTAACTTGTGTTACAGATGGCAAGTCTTTTACAGGATTAACAGATACTGGAGCCGACATAACCATCATCAGTGAACGTGAATGGCCACATACCTGGCCCTGATGTCATCAGTGATCGTTGCAGGCAGTGGAGGTCAGCAGATGCCTCAGCAGACAGCTAAGGAGCTCATGGTACATGGGCCAGAAGGGAAACAAGCACAGCTCAAACCGTATGTCCTTTTTACTACACGCACACTATGGGGAGGAGATCTGTTATCACAGTGGGGACTGACACTGACGACAAATTTTTAAAAGGGGTCACT